>CM059195.1:74156637-74223333 GCA_030323885.1 Branchipolynoe longqiensis
AAACAAACTAGTATAATTGGGAACTTGTTGTACCAACAATCTAGACTGGCAAAACTCATTGGTTTGTGCCCGTCCTGGTCTCCCATTGGGGCAGCATTATATAGTCGTCATGAGTTCACACTGTCACAAGTCGGTACCCATCCTGATATGACCTTATATGTTGCCAGGACGTAAAACTCCAACAACCAACCAACCAACCATTGGGCTGCGGCTTTTTTCACTCCAACGTAGTTTTGCGTCAACAAGCACAGTCCGACAGGAATTTTGTAATGGCGGTTACAGTATAACATCCATGTTGGTAGACCATGGGATCGTGGGTTCGAACCCTGGTCGAGTCAAACCAATGACTTAAAAATTGATACTTGTCGCTTCCGAGCCTGGCGCTCTGCAAGGACTGGTTGCCTCAGTGTCAGGATAATGTGACTGAGTGGGATATCAGGTCATGGTGCTGGCATCCTGGTCTCCCAGTGGGGCAGTACCCTAAAGTCACCATGAGTGCGCACTGTCACAAGTCGGTACCTGTCCTGATATGACCTTAGATGTTGCTAGGACGTAAAACAACAAACAGTATAACATAGCTACCTATTTTCTTGTCAGTGTGTTGTAATAATATAACGGTATGTTTGTTTAAGTAGGCCAGATCTGGTTTGAGTTGGATACTCGGGTGGTTTAGGGTTTCTGTCATTTAGAAAAATTATTAATGAATATATTTGGTAGGTTGATTGTAATTATCGACCTTACTTTAGTTTGAAAGTACTTTGAATTGTTTGATTATGATAGGTTAACTTTGAAGACATTTGAAGTGGGAATATCACTTTAGTTTGAAATTACTTTGATTATAATATGTTAACTTTGGAGATATTTGAAGTGGGAAAATCACTTTAGTTTGAAAGTACTTTGATTATAATAAGTTAACTTTGGAGCTATTTGAAGTGGGAATATTACTTTAGTTTGAAAGTGCTTTGATTATAATAGGTTAACTTTGGAGATATTTGAAGTGGTTGATTATAATAGGTTAACTTTGGAGACATTTGAAGTGGGAATATCACTTTAGTTTGAAAGTACTTTGATTATAATAGGTTAACTTTGGAGATATTTGAAGTGGGAATATTACTTTAGTTTGAAAGTACTTTGATTATAATAGGTTAACTTTGGAGACATTTGAAGTGGGAATATTACTTTAGTTTGAAAGTACTTTGATTATAATAGGTTAACTTTGGAGATATTTGAAGTGGGAATATTACTTTAGTTTGAATGTACTTTGATTATAATAGGTTAACTTTGGAGATATTTGAAGTGGGAATATTACTTTAGTTTGAAAGTGCTTTGATTATAATAGGTTAACTTTGAAGATATTTGAAGTGGGAATATTACTTTAGTTTGAAAGTACTTTGATTATAATAGGTTAACTTTGGAAATATTTGAAGTGGAAATATGGCAAATTAATTTAGGTGTGCTCATCAAAATTCTGACACCATAATCTTCAGCAGTAACAGATTTTAGTAAATTGACTTAGTAAACTTCTAAAATTCTATACAGCAACAAACTCTTGCTAAATACACCGGATTCTAAGTCGATCACTAGTATCTACTTTACATTAGTTCAAAGTTACTTTTATTTTAAATGGTAAACGTTTGAGATATTTTAAGTGCAAACATGGAAAATTTGTTTTGGCAGGCTTGCCAAAACTCTGACACCATAGACTTCTGCAGTAACAGGTTCCGTTAAATTGACTCAGTATTGCTTTATACACAGAAACAAATGCTTAATAAGTGCATCAGCATCTAAGTTAGATATGTAAAATCAAATCTAGATAATTGGTTTGGTTTTGAAAATTTGATATTTCATCAGACTATGCAGCTTTAAGCAACTTTAAGGAGTGTTTGCTTATTGGTGCTTTAAATCCGAGCAACATCTAAGACCATGGGTACCGACTTGTGACAGTGTGCACAATGGTGACTTTATAGTGCTGCCCTACTGGAAGACCAGGCTGTCAGTACCATGACTTGATATCCCACTCAGTCACACTGTCCTGTTCCTCTCCCTGTCCCTGTCCCTCTCTCTTCCTCTTCATCTTCCTCTTCCTCATCCGCTCACTCTCCTTCCCTTTCCCCCCGCTCTCCCTTTCCCATTGCCCTGTCGCCATTTCCTCTCATTATCTCTCCCCCCCTCATTCTCTCTCCCCCTCCCCCCTTCCCCCCCCCCCTCCACCTCCCCCTCTCCGCCTCCCCCTCTCCCCTCTCTCTCCCCCTCTCTCTCGCATCTCCATCCCCTTCCTCTCCCCCCTCTCCCCTTCCTATGACCGCCCTCCCTCTTACCTCCTCGCGCCCAAACGCCCTCCCTCGCCCCTAATCGCCCCCACCCCTCCCTCTGCTCCTGAGAAAACAACTATCCGATTACTTCGTGAAAACAATGCGTTTGACACCCCACCCCGACAGTTTAAGTTGTAGCTTAAGTTTAATAAGGAGGAGGTAATAACTAAACTAAATAAACTCCTACTAAAACTAGATGAGTGGTGTGAGTCCAACAAAATAACCATCAACACAAGCAAATCAAAAACAGTACTCTTCTCGCATAAACAAATGCCAGAAAGAAAACTACACTGTAAGTTAGGAAACCAAACACTAGAAAATGTAGACCATTACAAATACCTAGGCCTTGAGTTGGACAGCCAACTAAACTACAACCTATGTATAAATAAAATTATACAAAAAGTAAACCACAAACTGTGGCTATTTGCAAAGCTAAGAGACTACATGACACAAGAAATGTCAATAAAAATCTTCAAGGGCATGGTGCTCCCCTATTTTGACTATGGAGATGTAAACTACATGGGTGCGAGAAAAGAACTACTAAAAAAACTGCAAACACTGCAGAACAGAGCCCTAAAAATCTGTCTAAGAGTAGACAAGCTGCACCCAACCTATGACATACACAAAAGAACCAAAGTGAAACTACTAGAAAATAGGAGAATAATTCATTTGAAAACATTAGCATATAGCTATAGTCAAAACAGTAAACTTCTAACAAAACCACAAAGGGCTACTAGAGCAAATAATGCACCACTACTAAAGCAGACCAGAAGCCGAATAAAAGCTCATGAGAGAAGCACGCTGGAAATGGCTGCCAAGTTGTGGAATGCCCAAACGGTAAAGGAACGACAAATTCCTGACCTAAAAACTTACAAAAAATATCTGTGCAAAATAAGGCTAGGAAACCCCCAGTAAGCTGCACTGCAAAGGGGCATGTGATATGTCACGGCCCACCAGCGGGATGCCCAATGGAAGGTAACCATGCCAAAAGTAGCCAGATAACACACCACACAGCTACGTACAAGCCTATGATATGTAAATAGGAGTAGGCTAGTCTAGTAATAAGAGTAGAAAAATAAATACATATATACCAAGAAAATCCAAAAAAACTAACATAGGCTACTAACCATACCAACCAATTATCTATCTGCTACTGAAATGCAGGCAATCAAATACCTTATCAGCAGCCACTGTGTGGTAAGATAACACCAACACTACAACTGGCCAGCATTGAAAACAAGCCTGGGTACCCGGGCTTATATGCTATGGACAGTATAAATACAGCCTCAATAAAAAAAAAAAAAAAAAAAAAAAAATTTGTTATTGAATACACTTGTTCATTCCACATCATTGAGACCCAGCTAAAAACATCGCTTTATCTGGAATCCTTTCTGTCTGTAAGGAAATTGTATGCATTTATTGTATCACCTCAATTTATTGTAAACATACCTTGCAGAGAGTTAAAATAAAAGAATTGAATTGAAAAAAGTGTAGAGGAAGAGGAGGAGGGAGAAGGAGGAGGGGGTCATGAGGGTCTTAAGCCCTGTTCACACACGGGCGTTAAGTCGCCTCAACTAGTTCGCCTTATCTAGTTCGACTCACATTGGTCGTGTGGACGCGATGCTGAAGCGAATTAGGGCCAAGTCGACTCATCTAGTTCGCCTCAAGTAGACCGCGTAGCGACGTAGTTTATATGAAGCGAACTAGCTTAAGTCGGCCTATCTTGCTTGTGTGGACTGTAGCGGTTTACTTGAGGCGGCTTAAGCACGTCACATGCATGCGCAGTCGAGCGCTGAGTTTGTTGATTTTCCGGTCGATCAAAAGCGCATATTATATAATTTGGTCTATGAAACAGCTAGCTGTGCACAGATATTTCTTTCATCATTTATTTTTAGGTTTTCACTGCCCAGCAGAAGTTTTGATCGTTCCAAAACAATACGATTCAGTCGATACATATCTAGGTCAAAACCACACAATCTCGTGGTGACGTCGACTAACCGAAACTGGCGCTGGTTAGGATGGACGCGCTCATGCGCAGATATCGACTTCCGCCTTAAACCGCCCCAAGAACTGCATGTGTGTACTCAACACACTTTCACGCCTAGTTCGCCTCATCTAGTTCGCCTTATCTAGTTCGGCCTAAAGTTGTGTGTGTGAACACGGCTGTATTCAGTTCTAGGAATGTGTGCTATCACTCTAGGAGACCAACCGCAAGCTGTCTTTCAACCAGTTGGCTGGTAGGTTGTTGGAGTTTTACATCCTGGCAACGTCTAAGGTCATATCAGGATGGGCACTGACTTCTGACACTCATGCCTGCTGCCCCACTGGGAAATCAGTCTGCCAACACCATGACCCAATATCCCACTCAGTCACATTATCCTGACACCATACCAACCAGTCCTTGCCTTATCCTATTAATTCTGAGCGGCAGACTAGGAAGCGACAAGTATAAATTTGGTAAGTCATTGGTTTGACTCGGCTGGGTACCAAACCCCAGATCTCCCAAACGGGAGGTCTGCACTCTACCAATTATGCCACTGCCCCAGGTTTTAAATAGTTAATGCAAAAAGGAAAGTTTATTGATGCCTCTAGAGCACGTTGATTTTTTATCATCAGCTATTTGACGTCAAACATATGGTCATTCTGACATTTCTATGGAGGAAACCAGCTACCGCCATATACGTTACTCTTATTGATAAGCAGCAAGGGGTCTTTTTATATGCACTTTCCCATGGACAGGAAAGCACATACCACAGCCTTTGATGAACCAGTTGTGGACCACTGGTTGTAGCGTAAAATATCCCAAAGTGCAAATGGGTCCATTGAGCAGGATCGATCGCACGACCGACACCCTCACAGGTGGACACTCTACTGTTCCGCTCTCTTAACCAGTACCGGGCGCTGTGGCCTAATCGGTAGAGCGCGGGCCTCACATGCGGAAGGTCAGGAGTTTGGTTCCCGGTTGAGTCAAACCAATGACTTTAAAATTGATAATTGTTGCTTCCTAGCCTGGTGCTCGGCATTAATAAGATAGGGCAAGCAAGGCCTTGTTAGCTAAGTGTCAGGATAATGTGACTGAGTGAGATAGCGGGTCCTGGTGATGACAGCCTGATTTCCCAGTGGGGCAACACTATAAAGTCACCATGAGTACACACTGTCACAAGTCAGTACCCATCCTGATATGACCTTAGATATTGCTAGGATGTAAACCAACAACAAACAAACAAACCCTCAACCAGGCTGACTTCTCCTGATCAACGGATTTGTTTGCTTGGGTGGGGCCCTTTACCTTATCATTTTCCTTGCTTTGTTCTTGTTGCTGGAACCACTGGACCCACCTTTACCCGTCCCCCTCCTCCTGAACCCTTGCTGCTGTCAACTGGATACGAGTGTTCTGCTACCGCCGGACCGGAGTGTTTCAGGGCCGCCCCAACGATCCGTCATTTTAAATGTTGTAAAGACATCCCTAGCTTCTACAACCATCCCACCTGAAGATTAATCTTCAACCAAAGATTGGAACGATATATCGGGGACTTTCTATATTGCTGCAGTTTTGCAGCCGGTAACCATCATAAGGTTTCAAACCCCCCAAAAGCAAGCCCTCAACCAGTTGATGCATGTCTTTTGTTGCTGCTATTTCCGATTAAATTTGAATGAACAGGGCGATCAGTTATTAGCAAATTGGATCGGCCCTGCTGATAGTGATACCAAGCCCTCAGGTGCAGCCATTTGGAAACCAGATCTGGGAGCTTATGCAATCACTTCCGGTGGATACGGAGGGACGTGTACGATAATGGCGATAAGCGACTGTAGGACCCGTCGGAACGTCTGTGTGTGTATGTGTGTGGTGGATGTGGCGGGTGTGGTGGGTGTGAGGGGTGAGGTTTGGGGTGAGGGACTGTCCCTGGGTTTATCAAGAGGGCACTAGCTAAGCCAGGGGGAGGGGAGAAGGGTGGAGGGGGGAAGGCGGGGGGAATGGGGGAAGGCAGGGGGCAGAAGGAGGGTGAGAGGGGGGAAGGCGGGGGTGAGAAGGGGGAGGAACGGAAGAAGAGCGGAAGGCGGGGGGAGGGGGAAGAGAAGGCGGGGGAAGGCGGGAAAGAGGGATATGGGGGTGGAGGGGAAGGCGGGAGAGAGATGTTTTTTTGGGGGGTTGGTTGTTGGAGTTTTACGTCCTGGCATCATCTAAGGTTATATCAGGATGGGTACCGACTTGTGACGGTACGCGCTCATGGCGATTTTATAGTGCTGCCACACTGGGAGACCAGGCCGCCAACACCATGACCTGATATCCCACTCAGTCACATTATCCGGGCACTGAGCTAACCAGTCCTTGACCTCTCCTAATAATGCCGAGTGCCTGGCGAGGAAGCGACAAGTATCAATTTTTAAGTCATTGGTTTAACGCGACCAGGGTTCGAACCGACGATCCCATGGTCTACCAACATGGGAGACGGATGCTCTAACTCATTCGGCCATCCCGTCTGGTCACTAATATATATACTATTATATATACTATTATATATACTATTATATATACTATTATATATACTATTATATATACTATTATATATATATACTATTATATATACTATTATATATACTATTATATATACTATTATATATATACTATTATACATTCCGTCCTGACATGACCTTAGATGTTGCTAGGATGTAAAACAAAACAAACAAACTATTATACATACTATTATACATACTATTATACATACTGTTGTATATACTATTATAATACTATTATAATACGATTATAATACTATTATAATACTATTATACATACTACTATATATACTATTATATATGCTATTATACATACTATTATACATACTATTATAATACTATTATACATACGTTTATAATACTATTATACATACTATTATATGTGCTTGTCGTGTGTCTGAAGAATAGTAATCACAATATTGCAATGGGGTGAGGAGCCCAATGCTAATCTGTGGACAGAAATAGCATAAGCCTGAGGATACACATACCAATGGGCAGGGCCACATTGCTACACAACACAACACTAGCTGAGTAGAGGGCCTTGGTTTGGATTAATCATTTCCTACTGCAGCAACCAGACTCGCATAAAAACCTGAATGCCAACAAAAAAATAACATCACCACCACAGTCTACATCTAGTGATTAATTGCTTTCCCAATATGTAATTAATAATTCATGTTTGTCTGAAGCAGATGGAATCATGTTGTAAAATATTCCGACTTGTTAGGTCTGGTTCATAAATAAATAATAGTTTAAATAAATTCTAAAATATCTCCTTTTCACAAAACTCATGTGAAGCATTAAGAGAACTGTTTTAATCATATTTAAATCATCCAGTTATTTCTATGAATTCATTATAATAATATTCCAATTATATAAGTACCACTATAAAACCTCTCTAATAATACCTAATTCATTATATCATGTTGGTAAATACATATGCATAATATTCAAACCAAGTTGTGAAACCATGGTAGATTATGTATATTAAGTGAAGTGATAATTAATATCAGATTGTTCTAATATTCTACATCAACTATAATTACTGTATTGGTCTATTTACATGTATTACTGAATTGAAGTCTGTTGGTATTATATATTGTATAAAGTGAGGTAAATTCTGAAACTAAGGACACAATATAAAGTTGCTGCCGACTGTGGCTTCTTCACCCAGACAAATAGTCTGTGAAGAATGCCACAGAATGGGTACAATAATTAAATTAAGAAACTGAGTTCTGTGTGCCTGTTATGGTATGATTTATAGATGCCAATATCTGAGGGAGTGTTAGCGCAAATGTGACAATGCGTGGGGGTTGTGTGTGTGTGTGTGTGTGTGTGTGTGTGAGCGGTTGCAGGACCTGCCAAATCCAGGTGGGAGGTGGAGTGTGTGTGTGTGTGGTGAGCCCTCCATGCCCCACTCGGTGGCAGTTTGCTGAACTAAAGATGATGCAATATGTAATTCTCAAAGTAAGGCATGTAGAAACTATTTTGGAGTTGTCCCAATCTAAGGGACTGGTGACCACTGGTGTTATGTTATGTAAAGATAATTAGGGTTGATACTCCCATGTAAGTGTGATTGGTGAACTTGATGGAAAATATGTATCTGACTTGGGATGGGTGGGTTGGCCCCCCCCCCTCCCCCTTACCTAGCAGGGGGGGGGGCTGGGGGGAGTGGTGGGGGTCTACCCACTCCCACCCTGCCTCCCCCCACCACTGACAGGAGGCGTTCAGCCAATGAAATGCCATCTTACTGTCTCTGACCGAGGAGACTCCCAGCAACTGTTTATCTGTATTTTGAATGTGTTCCATCTGAATAAAAGAGCTGCGCAGGGGGTGTGGCAAGCAGATGATCTGGAGACAGCAGAGCAGGAGGAGCCAGCCACCCCTCCCTACTAGACTTTTCCACATGCAATTTCTGTTGGGTTACTATTCCTTGGAACAGATATAGTAAGCAGATATAGTAAGCGGATCATCGCTTGAGTAATATCACACAGAAGTTAGGGTTCTATTTCCTATAAAGATTCTAGTGTGTAAAATACTGCTAGTTAACAATGTGTTGTTGGATACATGTGTTCCAAGCTCTGCTGGTCCTTACACTTACATGGATGGCAGACGGTGGGGATGATTCCCCCCCCCCCCCCCCCCCCCCCCCCCCCCCCCCCCCCCCCCCCCCCCCCCCAATCCTCCCATAGTCCAGCGGTTAAGCCAGACCATCATTCGCTTTTTCAGGAAAGTACCAAAATTTGCACAGCTGAAGGATGGACCCATCCGATCTTTTTTTTTTAGATGGACCCAACAAATCAGAGCCCCCTGGTGGCCGCTATCTTGAATTCCAAGATGGGCCCCCCCCCCCCCTAGCTGCACTTATTTTTCTCTATATCAGCCTTGTCCTTCACTATAGTCCTTATACATTAAAAACTAACTTTCACTTATACCCACCACATGCCTCGTGATAAACAAACTTGGTGAGATTATTGCCATACATTTGTGTCTAAGGATTGCAGTGAAATTATCGTGAGCAGTCTCTTTGTTTATATGAGATAAAATACCACTTCCTGCATCATTGTGGACATACTTTCATTCATTCATTCACTCCACCTTCCGCCATGTAAAGTTGTAGCTGTGACCTGACGTGCTGGGTCCCAGCATCACTTCCTCCTGAGGGACCAGTAGAACTCTGAATACCCGTACTTGAATTTTTTAATTTTTTTTTTATTGAGGCTTTATTTATACTGTCCATAGCATATAAGCCCGGGTACCCAGGCTTGTTTTCAATGCTGGCCAGTTGTAGTGTTGGTGTTATCTTACCACACAGTAGCTGCTGATAAGGTATTTGATTGCCTGCATTTCAGTAGCAGATAGATAATTGGTTGGTATGGTTAGTAGCCTATGTTAGTTTTTTTGGATTTTCTTGGTATATATGTATTTATTTTTCTACTCTTATTACTAGACTAGCCTACTCCTATTTACATATCATAGGCTTGTACGTAGCTGTGTGGTGTGTTATCTGGCTACTTTTGGCATGGTTACCTTCCATTGGGCGTCCCGCTGATGAATGACATGCCAGACCTGTAACGTGTAAGTGTAACGGAGAAATGCGTCTTATTTCCATTGCAGACTAGTGGTGTCGCTGGGACAAATCGTGCTGAGATTGCGGAAATGTGGAAGCGGGGTAACAGTGATACCTCATAGGTCCCGGTAGAGCTCGGCCAGTCAGCTGGAAGGAATTGCTCGAAGCTATTCGGGATCCAATACTCTACGGTGAGCAATGCGCGTCCACTCCCTCAAGACGCTGCAAGTGAATTCAATTGCATCTGCCTCCTGGGTGCGACTTAGCCGCACGGTCACACTGCAGCAATCCAGTTTCATCACAGCACAGTAGTGGGGGATTGAGGTGTCCGATTCGGATGTGGTGAGAGTCATCCGATGTCATAAGTGCCAATTGAGTCCTCAATTTAAAACTAAATCAAGGTCCTAGCAACATCTGTGATCATGTCAGGACGAGTTGTGATAGTGCACACTCATGGTAACTTTATAGTGCTTCCCCACTGGGAGAACAGACCACTGGGATCATAACCTGCTTGCTATCCCACTCGGGTCACATTATCCTGATTCTCAGCAAACCAACCAGTCGTTGCCCATACCTATTAATCAACGCGCGCCAGGCAAGGTAGCGACAAGTATAAATTTGGTAAGTCATTGGTTTGACTCGGCTGCGGTTCAAATTCATGACATCCTGTGACTGGAAGCCAACCAGCCAGCGCTTTTACCGATTCGGTCATCTTGTCTGGCAGAGTCCTCAACTAGCTTCAGAGCGGCTCCTATTCCACTGCACTGCAGCAGTTCGAATACTTCATGGAAACGCATGCAATTGAGATATGGCTTTAGATGCAGTGGGCGGATGACTATAACTATAGTATAAGCTTTGATTGAATCACATCTGGCTTGATCTTGAATTAGGGTGGAACTGCCTCCATGTCCATTAGTCACATTTCGATATATCCTAAATTACCGCTGTGTAAATACTTCAAGAAACCTAGATATATCACGATCCGGATGCCTGGACCCTGATTTGCTGCCTGGATCTTGAAGTACTCGTCGGAGCTGCTCACTGTCCCTCTCTGGTCGCAGAGAGTAGACAGAGACAGAGAGAGACATACAAAGAGAGAACCATAGTTGAGTAACCCTTACTCAACCATAGTTGAGTAACCATACCCTTACTCAACCATAGTTTAGTAAGGGTAACAGAGGGAGTAGGGCAGAGGAAACAGCAAAGAGTGACACAGAGGGTGACAGAAAGAGCAACAGAGAGAGAGTGCGATTCAGAGAGCGATAGAGAGCAACAGAGAGTGCGATAGAGAGAGGGACAGAGAGCAATGGGGAGAGCAATGGAGAATGACAGAGATAGGAACAGAGATAGAGAAAGCGAGAGAGCGTGATGAGAGAGAGGGCAACAAAGAGTGTCACAGAATGAGAGGAACAGAGGGGCACCAGAGAGAGAACGACCAAAAAAATAGCGACACAAAAAGAGCAACAGAGAGAGTGCGCAACAGAGAGAGAGGGCAATACAGAGGGAGCGACACAGAGAGCAACAGAAAGAGAGGTGCCAGAGAGAGAGCAACAGAGAGCTGAGCTGAGTTGCTCGTCGCATACACCAGTGGGAGCCGCTGTTTAAGAGTGGCGCCACTGTCGCCAGCCAGCAGCCGCCAACCAGCACCCAGCACCCTCCCTCCTCCCCCTCCCCCCCCCTTCTCCTCCTCCATCTCCTCCCCCCGCCTCCCTCCTCCTCCCCCCTCCTCCTCCTCCCGCCGTTCTCCTCCAGCACCCGACTGCCCTGCAGCCTACCTGCCGCCAACCCACCTCCCCGGCCCGGCCTGTCTACCTGTGTAAGGGGGCTGTGTGGTGTAGCATGTGTGGTGCTGACTGCGCTACTGGTAGCAGCGCACGCCAACCAACCCTCCTCCTCCCCCTGTCCTCCTCCTCCCCCTCCGACCCCCCCCCCCCCCCCCTCTTCTACCCCTCCCGTCTCGTGGCGGATTAGACTAGATACACTGCCGGGTGTGTTTTGACGGTAGTTGGGGCGTCCTGCACATATTACTGCACATATTACTGCGTGTGCCTGTGTGTCCTCTGTGTGTCTGTGTGTCTCTGTGTGCCACTGCTAGTGAGGTGGCTCTGACGGTCCTGAAGCCCGGGATCCACCCGGCGTGCATGCACTGTGTGTGAGCAGGGGACAGACAATCGGAGAGCCGGAGCTCGGCAACTGCAGCTCAATCCCCGCCCCACACCCGCCCCACCCCGCCTCACACCCGCCCCACCTCACCCCCACCCCGGCCCGTCCTTCTCCAATCCTCCCATCACTTCCCCAGTCTGTCTCCCCTTTCCTCTCATGTCTCCTCTCCTCTCAACTCGCGCTTAATTTCCCTTAACCTCCCGTCTTCCCACCCATTCTATCCCACCCTCCTGTCGTATCCCTTCCTCCCCTGCCCTCCCATTCCCTCCCCTCCCCGCCCCTCCCCTCCCTCCCCTCTCCCTCCTCTCCTCTCCTCTCCTCTCCTCTCCTCTCACCCCCTCTCCTCTCCTCTCCTCCCCTCTCTCCTCATTCCTCCACTCCCCCTCCCTCCTCTTCTCTCCTCTCCTCTCCCCTCCTCTCCTCATTCCTCTCCTCCCATCCCTCCTCTTCTCCTCTCCCACTCCTCCTCTCTCCTCCCCTCCTCTCCGCATTCCTCCCCTCCCTCTCTCTCCTCATTCCCCCCTCCTCCTCTCTTCTCCTCTCCTCCTCTTCCCCCTCCTCCTCTCCCTCCCCTCCCTCCTTCCCTCTCCCTCTTCGCATCTCCTTCCTACCTACCCCCTTAACCATGAACCGTGCATAGACGCAAAACGGGCGGCGGGCGGTGGGCGGTGGGCGGCGGGCGGCGGTAACGGTACTGGGGCCGTACCACAGCATCGCCCGGAGGCGGAAGGTGGAGCTGCGAGACACGGGCGGCGGGCGGTGGGTGGCGGATGGCGGGCGGTGGAAGGCAGGAAGAGGAAGGTGCGCGTGCGCGTTGAGTGAGTACGTGCGTGCGTGCATCGCCGTGGAGCAGTGGGTCAGTCGACATCAGTCCGCCTCGCGCGCTACTGTACCCGAGGAGGAGGGAGTGTAGGCGGCTTGGAGCCGGCAGCTTCACGCAGAAACACCCGGACTACCACCACCACCACGACCACTAAATAGCCACTACCACTATACAGGCTATACAGCTACTGCCAGTGAGCACTGACTCACCAACCTACCTCTCCTGACTCTATCTACCCTCTGCGAGAGGGAGGAGAGCCAGCCCGACAGCCGGAGAGAGAGAGAGAGAGAGGGAGGGAGGTAGGCGGACCGGCGGGCGGGCAGGGAGAGGTGGGCAGAGGCAGACAGGGAAACCGTGGAGGAGGTCCCATCGCACGCTCAGGGGGCTTGTATAAGGTGTGCGTCGAGGATGGCTGGCCGTGGAGGAAGTTCTGGTAGTGTAGTGTGTGGCGTATGATCAGCACGGTGGGAGATAGCACGCAGGCAGCAGCAGGAGGAACAGGAACAGGAACAGGAACAGAAGGAGGTGTAGGGGGTGTCGGCGTGTGCAATACTCAGTATACTGGAGGAATTGTGATATAATACCCGGAGCAATAACAGCTTTCAAGCCCTGAAGCATTAACAGCTCTCAACCCCCCGGAGCAATAGTACCTCTCACCCCCTCTACACACACACACATCCTACCACATACCACACACACACCCACCCGCGAATCAACGGTGGGGAGTTAAGGCGGAGCGGGAGGGCAATGAGTGAGTGAGTGAGTGTGTGGGTGAATCACTCAGAAGTGCACTCACTGCCTTTTTATTTACCACCAGACGCGTTGTCACTAGTATCTATGATCACCTACTGGAGTTGCTCTACTGGAGGATAGCTGCTGCTGCTGGTACCGGTGTGGCATGTTTGGCTTGTACACACTGGAGGAGGCAAGCAATGTGTCACGTGGGGGAGAGATAGCTAAGGGCAGGGAGTGTTAGTTAATTAATATATAATATATATATTTATATATATATATTATTATTAATAATAATACAAGGCCACAAGTGTTACATTTTGTGGTGTTAGCCAAGCCGTGGATGCTTTAGCAGTGGGAGGCCCTTACGTGCAGGCAGACGAGATACGAGACGCAAGCGCAGGAGCGGCGTCCACCTCCAGTGTATTGTGTCTATCGCCTACCTATCTACAGAGTCGGTGTTATATATATATATATATTATACATCAGTTGTGGCTCCTCCTAGTGGGAGGACTTGAAGGATCATCATCACCAGGACCACCACATCATCATCAGTGGGCCCAGGAGGAAAATGAGTGACCTCCTCCAGCATAGACGCCATCACTATCATCATCACAACCACAGCCACCAGCACCGCCACACCCTCCTCCAGCACCACCACCACCACCACCAGCACCACTCGGACCACTGCGTCCCAGTCTTTCAGGGTTACAAAATGCCCTCCCTCCCCTCCTCCTCCTCCTCCTTATCATCATCATCGTCATCTTCTAGTTCCCCTATTATCGCACATGCTGATATCAAAGCGCACATCGTCGATTTGTACTGCAAGCTCTGTGGCGGGAATAATAATAATATCAACAACAACAACAATAATAATAATAATATCAGTGCTAGTAATAATAGCACGACTGCCCATGCCTGTGACCGGGCAGAGGGCAACACAGCGGCAATCATCACCCACTCCGCCAGCGCCAGCGTCTGGGACAGCATTACTTCCACTTCCGGTTTAGCAGAAGGCCAGGCAGACAATTGCCACCTCGCGTCGTCGTCATCTTGGTCGTCGTCAATCGGTATCGGTGCTGGTGCTGGTGCTGGTGCCTTGCGGAAGTGCACTTCCGGTGGTGCGAGCATGCCACTTCCGGTGACGCGCGCGCCTGTGTGGAGGGTGAGCTGTGTGAGTTTAAGCTTGGCGTTCATTCTGCTGGTGGCGCACTCTGGCGTCAGTATGGCGCACCCGGCGCCACAGTACAATAACGGTCACTATGACAACAATGGCGGACACCACGACCACCTGGCGGACGAGGAGTACGATGAACCGGAAGTGTTCAGGCTGAGGGGTCGACACGTCACAGACACGGTAGGGTCACTTTTGATTTTTAGCATTTGGGATATGGGTCATTATGATTCTCAGAAACTTTGTGTACCACATATTTGGTTTCCACGATACATGGTTAATGATTCAGCCTTTTTTCTTTTTAAGGGGCAGGGAGGGGGGGGGAGGTAGTAAGTCAAATAATTATTGTTAGCTCTGTGTATTAAGTATGTGTATATGTTAGCAATACTACATGTATTTAATATATCCAATAAAATGTATCCAAAATATTCTTATATGATTTTGTGCTAAAGTGACAACGCTTTTTGATAATTGAGGATTAACCATCACAAAATGCCAAGGATTATACCAGTTGGTGGGGTGGGGATGGGGGGGCGGCTATCTTGATTGGTCTGTCACCAGTTGATCACGGAGTCACAATGACGGAAATTTGAGCCTGTCTCAAAAGGTGATAACTCTTTTATTTTTGTCCATTGTAACGATTGACACAAAACAGCGCAGAAACGGTTACACTGAAAACACAAGGACATTTGCTTCAAATGTATTCTATTGGGATTATGAAACACCATGTAAAAAACAAATCAGTTTATCCTGAGCAAATGCATAAGCAGATAGTATGTTGATCATAACAATGGACAAGGTTTTGTCCCATATTGCTTAGCACCTTTGGAGACAGTCTCATATACCGGAAGTGGGTTTCATCCAGTACCAGTACTCTCTAAGCATAGTCTTTGAAACATGCCTATAACCAGTCATTACAGACTCTGCTTGGAAAGTGTTCCGCTGTCATTGCTGTGACTCTACAGGGTAGGGACAGTAACTTTTCCCCCCACTTAGCCAATCGGACAAGTGACTGGATTTTCTCCTTGCCCAAGTGGCAAAACTACTTGCCCAAGCCCAAGTCAGCCAATTGAAACTGAAATCTGCTACTGTAGATCAGAAAAATAATGACTTGCCCATTCAGGCAAGTCGCCGAGAACTTCACCTGCCCGACCGAGTTAACTAGGTGCCCCAGGCAACCAGGCAGGCCTTATTATCCCACCATGCTCTGGTATCGCCCACCTCGTCTTCGATTTGTTATTTGTTCTTTTTCCTAGACCCATTTTCATCTATGTTTAATTGTAGATAGAGGATGTAGTCCTCGATAATGAGGCGCATTATTTTAGGAGATGTAAACAAATGACATCACGGTGGGTAGGTGTTTGGTAGATACAAGATTCACCCCGTACCTACATTAGGGGTGAAGATCAACCCATTAGAAAAAGTGACGAACGACTGGGTAAATGAAATGAGCACATAAATTCTTAATTTAAGAAACAAAATAAATTCTTCACCTACCTCTTTATATATACCCGCTACTTTTGGAGGAATAATTGATTAAATAAGAGATTAATAGTGGCGTCCTCTGTGGCGGAGTGGTTAGAGTGTCTGACTTTTTTCTAGGTCAGACTCCTAATCTGAGGGTCGGCAGTTCGATTCCCCATGCCCCCAGCTCTGCCAATTTGGATTTCCAACGCTGTGTATAACTTACAGCGTCATCAAAGGCCGGTTGCTCTCATACCATGTCTATGTGGTGTGGGAGGTTAAAAATCCCTTGGGTCGGGAAAAGTGTAGGCTTGGGCTTTCTATCGACCAGCAGTGGAATGAGGAAGACCAGTCGTCTATGACTGAAATTTTCCCTGCTTAAACAAACAACTAATGGACCAAAAAAAAAAAAAAAAAGACTTTAAAACTCGAATCAAGAGCATTTAGTGACCGCCATCTTGGTTGTTTTGCATTCTCTCTCATCTCACCAACTCTGTGCCAATATAGATAAATATTGGATGAAGGGACCAGCAGCTCATCTTCTCTGATTGGTTGATTGATACCAAACAGATTTCGCTCGTTTTTTGACATGGGTGTCATTCAACCCGACTCTGGGTCGGGGTGAATCTTTTATCTAGTCATGGGCAGGGTATTTTACTCACAACCAACGTTACTAGACTTGGAAGTTAAGGTGGTTAGAGAGGAACATTAAGGGGCTGCCGTCATATATATCCACATAATAAATTATATAGTACACATATACATATATATATATATACATATATATATACATATATATGCATACGCTATACATACTGTATATATACTATATATAACAACTATTTATACATATATATACATATATATATTTCATATATTTACATACTACACATATATACATTATATATATACCATATATTATACATAATATACATATATATAACATATACTATACATATATATATACATATATATATACATATATATATATACATATATATACATATATATACATATATACACATATATATATATATATACATATATACACATATATCTCCTGGTGTTGCGTGAGAGAGAGGAACTTCACGTGCTCGGAACACAGATTCCCATGACCCTATTTGAAAGGGTCAGTATTTGATTATTTGAATATTACAGAATCGTGCCTTTTATGGTGGCCTAAGCTTTCCATCGATCTTCAAATTCGGGACTCACGATACACGCACCATTCAGCGACGCAGCCCACCGGAAGTAGCCTCTTGTAATTTTGCACACGGCCCTCTGAATGCGATGGATTCTGTTTTATGTTTTTGAACCCACTACTAGCGGTGGCCAAATGAGTTGAGCGTCCGCCTCCCGTTCTGGTAGGTCGGAGGATTTGAACTCCTGCGTTCGAACCATGGCCGAGTCAAAACCAATGACGTACAAATTTATACTTGTCGCTACCGAGCCTGCCGCTCCGCATTACTGGTTAGGGCAACCCCAATGGCCGGTGTCTACCTTTTGTGCCGATGGGGGGGGGGGGGGGGGGGGTCATTAAACAAACAAAATACTAGTTAGGGCAAGGAGCTGTGGAATGAGGAAGATTAAATGTCTGCGATTGACAATTTCCGCCACCTGGCCGAACTGTGAAGAGGGGTCACCCATAAAGTAGTACACAACATATGGGTGATCATATAGGGAACATTCGCTTTCACGCTGTTATACCCGCATAACTCTTGTACATCATGTATAAATTATATATGTTGTTTTTGGGGAGTTTTCAGTCGCATTGGTGCACTGAATGCTGCAAATCTGCAGCACTGAATGGGCACCGCTGAAAGCAGTCCCAGTTGGCTTCCGATGGGTAGTGATCAGAGGAATGGGGGACATGTGGCGTAGTTAATTTTTCCGACACATGGTGGCACGTCGGTACTAGTGGGCCTAAACGGCCATTGACAATGCTTTGAGTTTGCCGGTACGCGCAGTGCAAAACGTTAATTTTTTTCAAAATTAATAGAAATGCAGAACCCTAACCGTATAAATTTAATATAATCTATTCGTTGAATATGTTTTCTACCAAGCGGTTTGTCTCTAGGTGGTGTGGTTTTAGAGATATTTGACTTCTTCTGTATGAAGATTGCTCATGGCCATTGACAATGCATCGAGTTTGCCGTTACGCGCAGTGCAAAACGTTTTTTTATTCAAAATTAATAGAAATGCAGAACCCTAACCTTATAAATTTAATATAATCTATTCGTTGAATATGTTTTTTATATGTGTATCAAGCGGTTTGTCTCTAGGTGGTGTGGTTTTAGAGATATTTCACTTCTTCTGTATGAAGATTGCTCATAGCCATTGAGTTTGCAGTGTTACAGTGTGTCCTTTAGGCCCACTAGTTCAGTGGCGACGCGAACGGCAGGAATTTAAACTAAAAAGTCGGAGGTCCCCCATTGGGGGGGGAGGGGGTAGGAGGGAAGGGGGGATGAAGGAAAAGGGCAGCCTAAGGAGCCCAACCACAGTCCTCTGAGAGGGCCGGGGGAGGCTGGGTGGTTGGTGTAGTTTTACGCCCCAGTAAGACCCTAGGCCACACCAGGACCTGCACCGACTTGTGACATCGCGCACTCATGGTGACTTTATAGTGCTGCCTCACTGGGAAATCAGGCTGCCCGCACCATGACCTGATGTCCCACACAGTCACATTATCCTGACACTGTGCGCCCAGTCCCTGTCCTGATCTCATAACGCCAAGCGCCGAGCAGCAACAGGTACCTATTTTATAAGTCACTGGTTTGACTCGACCAGGATCCAAACTTCAGTTCCTCCAGATTCACTGGTATGCACAGTAAGTCCGGCCACGGCCAGAGGAAGAAGTGAAGTGAGGATGGGATTAGTTAGGCAGTGGGTGGGATTACCTGTTAGTTGTTAGTGAAAATTAGTGGTTAGTTGCTAGTGGTGTCAAGTCAGCTAGGGTGATAAACATTTAGCATGTAAAAGATCTATCTGGATGTGAATCCACTCGTTGTCTCAATACGAGAGATACGGATCGTATGAACATTTAATTTAACACATGACGTATCTATCTCGATATGAAACCACTCATTTCCCCATGAGAGAGATGTGGGTTGTGTGAACATTTAACATGTGATGTATCTATCCATATGTGAATCCACTCATTTCTCCATAAGAGAGATGTGGGTCGTGTGAGCATATAACATGTGATGTATCTATCCATATGTGAATCCACTCATTTCTCCATAAGAGAGATGTGGGTTATGTGAACATTTAACATGTGATGTATCTATCCATATGTGAGTCCACTCATTTCTCCATAAGAGAGATGTGGGTCGTGTGAACATTTAACATGTGATGTATCTATCCATATGTGAATCCACTCATTTCTCCATAAGAGAGATGTGGGTCGTGTGAGCATATAACATGTAATGTATCTATCTGGGTGTGAATTCACTCTTTCTCCATATGAGAGATGCATATCATCTGAACATTTAACATGCAGCGTATCTATCTGGACATCGATCCACTCATTCCACCATAAGAGAAAGACGGGTTATGTAAAAATCTAACGCTCCCTCTCTAACACAAAATCACACACACAATCAACTTCTCCCATATCTCCTACCTATCCACCCTCGCATAATCTGACATGTTGCTAAAACGTAAAACCCCAAATAAACCAACCTGATCTCTTTACCTGGAAATGGTCCCCATTCCAGTAGCTGCAACACCCATGCCACTACACTTGACAATTTGTATTTTCATGCCTTTCTACCTGTTTGAAACATTTCATTGGGCACAGTGGCCAAATCGGGAGAGCGTGGGCCTTGTGTGCGGAAAGTCAGGAGTTCGGTTCCCGGTTGAGTCAAACCAATGACTTATAAATTTGATACTTGTCGCTTCCTAGCCAGGCACTCAGCATTATTAGGATAGGGCCAGGACTGGTTGGCTCAGTGTCAGGACAATCTGACCAAGTGGGATATCAGGTCATGGTGCTGCCCACCAGATTTCCCAGTGGGGCACTACCATAAAGCTGCCATAAGTGTGCACTGTCACAAGTCGGTACCCATTCTCATGTCACCTTAGATGTTGCCAGGACGTAAAACTCCAACAACAAACAACCAATTACCAATTCTACCTGTCCGAAAGATTTCGCTTCGGACGAGTCTCCAGTTTCTTCACAGCTTGTTACCGTTGAATAATAAGGCGTTGTCACACAACTAGTAACGCATTGAATCTATTTGTTTTTGTCAACGGTGTTGATGGTTCTCAGTTTTCAACTTCTACCTACTCTCATCCGATTCCTCCACCACCTTGAGTAGGGGATGCACGCCATCTTGGCTTGGGCGTCCTATGAACTATTTACTATAATTTATGGATATTTTTAGCCATGCGCTATCACCATGTTATTGTTAGGTCAGCGTCCACTCAGTGTGATGCCCCGGTCACATACACATTAGTGGACGTAGTTGAACATTGTGGAGGCTAACATGGTTGAACGTACCGGCATCCATACTTGTCCGTGATGTTAACTTGGTAATAATGTGGGTGAGCCGTGATGTCCGATTAAATTTTTGGACATGTTCACAAGAGCACTACGTTAGAGGCTGAATTTGCATCCATGATGCTAACGTGCTCTAGCATACTTTACCATAATTGGACGAAGCCCTGGTCACATAACCGTAATGGCCCTGTCACACTACGACGTGACTACGTCAGCGTAGGCAGAACGTGAAAATAATTATATTACGTTGACGTTATGGGCGTAATATGCAAATTGTGGACGTGAGCGTAACGTGAAAGTAACGTCGGTGTACGTCGTGACCTTAGCTGTAACGTGACAACGTTAGGGGGGAGGGGTAATTGGCGACGTGACCGGGCGTTAGTGTAACGTGAGCGTAACGTCGCCGTAACGGGTGCGACGTGGACGTAACGTGACCGTAACGTGACCGTAACGTGACCGTAACGTGACCGTAACGTGACCGTAACGTGACCGTAACGTGACCGTAACGTGACCGTAACGTGCAAAACGCTGCCCACACGTTGCTCCCACCCGGGCCGTCGGTCTGACGTGACATAACGTGACTCTAACGTCATTTACGCTGCTATAACGATCGCGGAACGTCAACCTAACGTCATTGTGACGTCATCCCGACGTAACGGCTTCACGTCGAGATACGTCGAAAGTTTTGAACAGGTTCAAAACCTTGACGCGCGCCGACGTAACACAACGTAACATGACGTAGCTCGACGTCACTCTAACGTCATTATGACGTCATCATAACGTAACCCAACGTACGGCAACGTAATGACGAAAAATCATCACGTTAGGCTCACGTTGGCTCCTTACGTCGTAGTGTGACAGGGGTATTACTGGAAGTAGGTGAACGTAAATAAATAATAAATAAAGCATTTATATAGTGGAGGTGAATGTAGTGGAGGTGAACATAGTGGAGGCTAACATAGTTGAACGTACCGGCATCTGTACCGTAACGTAGCGTATTTATCCGTAACATAACGGATTTATCCATACCAAAACCTGCCTACCTTAATGTTTTTCAACGTAGTTTAACGTACTTACACCATGTTTGACCCACGTTAGCCTCCACTACGTTCACCTACGTTCAACTACGTCCACTAACGTGTATGTGACCGGGGCATAAGAGTCCGGATTCAGAACTGCCATTTGTCACATGCCGAATTAAAATTACACATCTGAACTTTAGTTAAAATATGTAAGGATAACATATATAATATAACTTATATAATATAACATATATAATATAACATATATAATGTAACATATAATATAACATATAATATAACATATGTTAATTCAGGGATGACAGATCTCCGCGATTTCACGGATTTCCACGATTTTTTAAATATTCACTGATTAACTTCACAAAATCACTAGGTATCAGGATATATATGACAACAATTGGTTAGTTTGAATCCGGTTCTTATCTGACCTTATATGTTGCTAGAACATAAACCTAAACAAGAATGAGTTAGATATCGACGATAATACAGTCACAACAAGGCTAGTTGAAACCTGACTTCCGGCATTTTTCCGTTATTCCCTGACACTAAGTGACAGTGCAAGTCTATGGGAGAAAATTCGCATTTCCGCGGAAATTCGCAATCGGTGTAATAATCTCGACTTGATTTCCGCGATTTTAGCCAGACACCGCTTTCAATGTTCATCGTCATCATCATCATGCTGTCAGTTGCGATGCGACAAAGACTACTTTCACTACTTGACTGCCGCTCTCAATTTAGCTCTCTGCTGTGAGAGTGATGTTCATGAGTCGGTCTTAATGTCTCTCAGCTTTCATCACTGTGTTAACATATGAAAGGTTCAGGTGCAAAACACTGTAAATGCCAATCCAAAAGTTGAGCTAAACTTTGGAATCAAACTAGCACAAATTTAATTTGGTTAAATTCTTACTTTTTTGTCCATTGGTCCGTAATCAAGTGATCATAAGAAAAGTGGAATTAGTGATAATTTAAATTATTTTCAGATAAAAATCTTTTAATTAAAGTACATTTTTGGATTAGCCTTTACGGGGATTTGCTCCTGAATTCTTCATATATAACACAACATATATAACATAACATATAGCAACTTATAATAACATATATATATATACTATAGCATAATATATATTATGTAGTTTAACCGTCGGGCTATTCCACCCCCCCCCTTAAGGCGAGCCTACGTGTTAATATTGATATATATGTAATTTTCCATGTGAATTTCCTTGGCCCACCGTGGCCCGTCGCCGCCTCTCGTCCCGCCCGCAGGTTGACCGCTTCAGTCGGTGTACTTCCCGGGCTAGGGTCGGACAGCCAGAATATCATAGAAATACGGTTCTTGTCCCTTCCCCGCATCTATATACCAGAATAGTCTCCCGTTATTACAACTAACTGGCTATCCTCCTTGCCATTCGGTGTGTGTATTAAAAGAGTTTAATTAATCCAGAAATACGCAGGCACCATAGGTGGTGCTGCCGCTGTCACTATTAATCAGCCTACGTTAATGTGTTTACTATGTTAAAATATCACTACGTTAAGTTATGTTTCCAATAATGTTATGTCTATTAATATCCCTGCAGAAGGGTTAATCGGCGGCTTAAGGCCTACCAGGCATGAGGCCCTTATATATATATAAAACAATCGAATATCAAAGACAAGTTGACCATAGCAGTTAATCTACAATAAGACTGGAGAATAGTAAAGAATGCAAGGAACGTTCCAATCACTTTCCAAGAGCTCACAGCTTTATTCTTACCCTAACTAACAGAGTTGTTTCAATTAACATGTGTAGTAAAGATCCAACCCCTCCCCTGTAATTTAATGAAAACAAATTTAGAATTCCGCCAATAAGAGCCTAAATCTCGTCTAAAACATCAGAGCGTGCGTAAAGTATGTCTGACGGCTCAGAGCCCGAGCGCTCGACCTTCCACTGTTGCTAGGAAAGTCACAATTGACGTCTCCTAGCAACGCGTTACAGCAGGGAACCCGGCCCCACAATTGGTGGCAAATGCGAGCCTGGTGAGTAGCCCGCATTTCAGAATGTGAGCTAATCAGCCCAGCCCGCATTTCCATCGGTCGAGTAGTCTCGCCCACTTCATTAGCATATATATTGTAACATACACTTAAAATATATAATATATAATATGATATATCATATAGCATAATATATATAACATAACATATGCAATATAATATATAATATAAAGGAAAAGGAACGACGCCTCTAGAGCACATTGATTTTTATCATCGGATATTGGGCGTCAATATATACGATATGTAATGTAACATATATATAATATATATTTTAATATATATATTACCAAATATATACAACATACCAAATGTTGATGCGTATATATATATATATGCATATGTGTATATGCATATATATGCATATAATGCATATATATATATATATATATATATGTATATATATATATATGTTTCTAAAACATTCTGACATGATTTGAAACTTGATATTTTCCTGTATTTCCTTCATGTATTATTTACTCAAATACCATCACTTAAACGAGTATTTTATACATTTATCAGGAGACTGGAGAGACTCCCATCAGCTAGTAGTGGGTCAGCGGTCATAGCCGACAGGTCGACCCTGTGAAAGGTTTCTGTGAAAGCGCAGATGGTCTCCCATAGACTCAGCACTGTCAGGCTCAGATACAATTACTGGAACTTGGGAGCCAGGCTACATCCGGTACTCTCCAAGCATAGTCTTAGCACCGTCTCTATGGCAAAGTATTGCACTTTCTGCTAGGAAAGAATTCTGTTGTCAGTGTTTTGGTTATTATCCCCCCCAAATAGCTGTTTATTTCCGCTTTATTTTGGGGCCAAAATCACCCTTTTCCTTGTGTATATTGTGGGATATATTGTGGTATATAATATGCTGTATAGTACAGTATATATTATGCTTGTATGTCTATTCTTTTATATACTGTGTTATATATTATGATATATATATATGATTTACGCCATATATTATTGTATGTACAGTATAACCCCGTTAAACCAAACTTGAAGGGACCCTAAAATTTGCTTGGATTAACCAATCATTGGTTTAACCGCGCTTTGGCTTCGACTTTGACTTGGCTTTGGCAAAAACTTGGGTGCATTATGAATGTAATATACAATGTATGTGGACACTTTGATTATTGTTTTTGTATGTATATACAGTATAACCCCGTTAAACCAAACAATCGGTTAATCCAAACTTTTTTTCTGTGGCCCGGCGAAATACTACCATTTATCACATAAAAAAGTCTCAGATGACCTTATAACCGCATGAAAGTTTGGTTTAACTGTACCGGAAGTGGCCTGGGGCCCGACAATTTTGTTTCGATTAACGGATAATTTGGATTAACTAACTTTGGTTTAACAAACTTTTTTATATGATAAATGGTAGTATTTTGGCGGGCCGCCGAAAAAAGTTTGGATTAACCGATCGTTTGGTTTAACCAAGCTTGGTTTGACGGGGTTGTACTGTCCTGCTATAGTAGGCTATTTCCTAGATAAAAGATTCACCCGGTACTTGTAGTACACGGGTGAACGTCAACGTAGTCTAAATACGGGCGAAAATAGCTTTAGTATTGAACCTGAACTAGAAACTGTGGCTCCAGTATCAAATGGCTACTTATATCGGCACAGATTTGGTGAAATGGGAGAGAATGCAAAAAGACAAGATGGCGGCCGCAGAACGCCGTCGATTTCACTTTTAAATCTTATTAAACTAGATATTATATTATATTTTTCAACTCAAAAGTAGCGGGCTAATAATAAAACAGATGTAAAGAATAATTGTTGCTTCTTAGTTTGTGAAATTAGGCTCTCAATTCTTTGACCCGTTTTTTCGCCAGCTTTTACATAAGGTTGGTATGCACCCCTCCTGTGGCTACTGCAGCAGTACGGGGTGAATCTTGTATCTAGCTATTTCCCATTATTTATTACGCTATATGCACTTTGTGTTCTGCTTTGCACTGCACTATGTTTTGTATTGTGCTATTTAATATGCCATATACTATGTAAGGTGCTGATATGACCTTAGACGTTGCTAGGACGTAAAACAACAACAAACAAACAAACTGTAAGGTGCTACGTGATATGTTACACTAATCTATTATTTAACAAATATATTATGCTATATATTGTGCTCTATACTCTGCTATCTGTCTATGATATTAGTTATGCTATTTGTTCTGATAATTATATATATATAATAATTAATATACTGTCTGTGTATATATATAATGTATGTAATATATAATGTATTTACTATACAATATGTACAATATGTACAATATATACAATACATACAATATATGCAATATATATAATACATACACTGTATGCAATATATGCAATATATACAATACATGCAAGATATACAATACATACAATGTACACAATGTATATACAATATATGCAATATATACAATATATGCACTATATACAATGTACACAATATATATAATATACACACTATATAATATAATATTTATAATATATTTGATATGTATACAATGTATGTACTGCATATAATGCACATGATGTATAAACCCTATATATACGATCTTCACTGTGGACTGGTTAATGATTTTAAAGTAAAGCGAGCACTTGATGTCACCCACATGAGGAATTATTACCAGGCTACCTCACTCAGCCCCTCCTGAATATTACATGCTTATATTGCCGGCAATAAACGCAGCACTTCCAGCCCTGCGTCTCGCCAATTTACTAAAAAAAACACCCCCAAAATATAGCAAACATTAACCAAGAGATACCCCTGAGCGAAACCAAGGGGATGAATAGATGCATCTGTACATGCTGTAGATGTCGTTGATTGATTAGTAATATTCGCTGGTTATTTTTGCATTGTGACCTGATTGAGTCCTGTGCGGTGTTCAGTGCATTTTATTTCGCTGGTTATGGATAGGGTTTGTTAGTGAAGCAGGGCCTGATCGGGCTGTGCCTAGCAGTGTGATCAAAGACATTCTAGTTGCGCGCAGTTTGAGTAAGACCGTACACTCGGAACCATTCATTTGTGGCTGGAAAAGTAGGGCGTTCAGATTAATGCGCGCCAGCCTTATTAGGCAAGGGACTATTTGTTGTTGCCCAGTCAGACAAATTGAAAATGATGAAGTAAAGTCCAGTTAGGGGCCACACAAACTTTTCAGTATTTTCACAGTCGTACAAAGTGTACGATTGGGGGCGGAGGGCAGGGAGTGTCATTCAGGTATGACTTTTATCATTTAATAAAATGATATTTAAAATGTTCATATTCTTGTCTTTATGTTCTGTAGTAAAATGTTGATGCGTAATAAATAATACATTGAGGGAGGGAGGTGGGAGTCGGGAAAAATAGTACGCTTTGTATGACTTGAAAATGTTGAAAACTTTGGATGGCCCCGTAATTATAAACCCCTAACCCCTAACCCATGCTAACAAACACATGCAGACACACATGATGCTCAGACACGCATTCACTCATTCACACTCATTCTCTCTTAGTCTTACACCCCCATCACACCAAAGTAGCTCTAAAAACGTCCGACCCCGTTCTAAAACGGGGTAGAACGTGGGGGGGGTGAACATTTTGAACATGCTCAAAGTTCTAGAGCACCCTTCCGTCGATGCCGTTAATAAAACGGTAAAACATAGCTACTACGTTCGCACACAGTTTGAGCCCGTTCCGCAACATTTTCAAGAACGTAGTAAGAACTACTTTGGTGTGATGGGGGTATTACCGGATGTGGTCATCCAATCGGTACGACTAAGAGTGCGGAAGGTTGGCGGTTTGACTTCAGATCGAGTCAAACCAATGACTTACAAAACTGATTCTTGTCGCTATCTAGCCTGGCGGTTGGCATTAATAATAGAATACAATAAGGACTGGCAGCTCAGTATCAGGATAATGTGACTGAGTGAGGAATCAGGTCACGGTGTTTGCCGCCTGGTATCCCAGTGGGGCAGCTCTATGAAATCGCCAAGAGTCCGCACTGTCACAAGTCAGTAGCCATCCTGATATAACATTTGATGTTGCCAGGACATAAAACTCCAATGTGACCGGTGGCGCCGCCACCGGACTTCCTCGTCATTAATGGACGGGCCACATTGTCAGTCACACTGGAGGATTTTTGTCTGTTCAGCCCATATTAGATTGATCGTTATTATTCACCTTACTTTAGTTTAAAGTAACTTTTATTTTTAATGGCTAACTTTAGAGATATTTTAAGTCAAAACACACACCATTAATTTAGTTAGGCATGCACGTTAAAATTCTGACACCACAGGCTTCGGCAGTGACATGTTCTTTTAAATCGATTTACGTTTCCCTTCTATGCAGTAACACACGCTTAAATAAGTGCACCGGTATCTAAGTTGGATATATATCTAAGATTAAATCTAGATAAATGTTTGCGTTTTTAAGATTTGTTGTTTTAATCAGACTATGCGGCTTTAGTTTTAAACTGCATCGTGCGATGAAAGGACTCAATTAAAAATAACATGTACAGGTAGATATGACCGTACATCTCCAACTGTGATATTGGTGCACTTATTAAACATTTGTTGTTGCATATAAGGGGATCCTAATCCAATTTAATAGAACCTATTTTTGCTGAACCCTGACAGTGTGAGAATTCTGATGTGCTTGCCAACATTAATTTGGCACGTTTTTCACTTGAAACATCTCCAAAGTTAGCCGTAGAAATAACAAAAGCTACTTCACACTAAATTAAGGTAGATTATAACGATCGATCAAATGTCTTTACCTCAGAAAATGGCAGAAAGTCAAAAGCCATTCAGACTATGCAATTTTTAGTTGAGCAGAAACCGGTTTGAATATTGATAGTATCTAATGTTCAGTTGAAAAGAAACCGGTTTGAATATTGGCATTATCTAATTCTCAGTTTAACAGAAACCGGTTTGAATATTGACAGCATGCAATGTTCAGCTTAAACAGAAACCGGTTTGAAAATTGCCAGTATCTAATTTTCAGTTTAACAGAAACTGGTTTAAATATTGGCATTATCTAATTCTCAGTTTAACAGAAACCGGTTTGAATATTGACAGCATGCAATGTTCAGCTTAAACAGAAACCGGTTTGAAAATTGCCAGTATCTAATTTTCAGTTTAACAGAAACTGGTTTAAATATTGGCATTATCTAATTTTCAGTTTAACAGAAACCGGTTTGAATATTGACAGTATGCAATTTTCAGCTTAAACAGAAACTGGTTAGAATATTGCTAGTGACATGTCTTACTGGATTCCGCAGCTGGTTCGTCTTTGGCGTGACGTCGAGTCGCCTGACTAAAGAGTACTAATCTGAGTAAGCACGTCGGGTGCTGTACGCGCCGTGTTGTGGTATCAGCACGGCCTCCAGTAGCCTACATTCCGGACAGGCAGCACCGGGCGCAGTAGCCCAATCGATAGAGCGCAGGCTTCTCATGCGGAAGGTCGGGAGTTCGAATCCCAACCGAGCTAAACCAATGACTTATAATAAAAATTGATACTTGTTGCAACCTAGCCTGTAGATAAAGGATTCACCCGGTACTCGCAGTACACGGGTGAAGACCAGCCTTATCTAAAAATGGTCGAAAAATCGGGCTAATGAAATGAGTCTTTATGAGAGCTTAATTTCACAATCTAAGAGTAAGAAGCAACATTTATTCTTTGTATATGTCTTCATATTTCCCCGCTACCTTTGAGTTGAAAATATAATAAAACATCTGGTCTAATAAGATTTAAAAGTGAAATCGACGGCGTTCTATGGCCACCATCTTGTCTTTTTGCATTCTCTCCCATTTCACCAACTCTGTTCCGATATAAGTAACCATTTGATACTGCAGCCAGGCATTGTACTTCCTGTTCCATACTAAAGCTATTTTTGCCCGTATTTACAGTACGTTGTCCTTCACCTGTGTACTACAAGTACCGGGTGAATCTTTTATCTACCTAGCCTGGCGCTCGGCATTAATAGCATAGGACCTAGATTAGTTAGATCAGTGTCAGGATAATGTGACTGTGTGGGCTTGACTTGACTTGACTTGACTGTGTGGGATATCGGGTCATGGTGATAGCCATAGGCCTGGTCTCCCAGAGGGGCAGCATTATACAACTGCCATGAGTGTGTACTACTACAAGTCGGTACCCGTCCTGATATGACCTTAGATGTTGCTAGGATGTAAGACAAGAACAAACAAATAACTATAAGCCATATAATTTAAAGTCACTTTGCACCCACAATGCTATGCCTCCTGATAACCAAACTTGGTTGGATTGTTTATTGCACACCAAAATTATCCTGCATGTCCCAACTTCAATTCTCTAAAAAATTAGTTATTTTAAATCAAAACTGACTCCAACTTAAAGTAAAAGCCCATCAGAGCAAATTACCTAATATATGTATTTTTTGTAATGTGCCAGAAATGTAATTCATAGGGTTACGGCACTTCAACTGTTGAGTCTAAATTCGGTGACCTTTATGCACACGGGGCTACGCTAGGCATTACATATAGGATGGCGTAAACAGAAGGTGAGACCTGCCGTCGCTGGCATGTCGATAGTAATTAGATGTAGAACTGGAGACCCAGTGTGTGCAGTTTAACAATAACAGCAAACCAATACACCCTGACAGTTAAAGCTTCATAGTCCGACGAAGTATCAAATTTACAAAACCAAAACAATTATCCAAAATTTATTCTACATATCTAACTTAGATACTCTGGCACTTATTAAGCATTTGTTGCAATATAGAAGGGAAGATACCAAGTCAATTTAATAGAACCTGTTACCGCTGAATCCTATGGTGTCATAGTTTTGGCAGGCTTGCTAAAACTAATTTTACATGCCTGTGCTTCAAATATCTCAATGGTTTACCATCTAAAATAAAAGTTACTTCAGACTAAAGTAAGGTAGATTGTAGCAATGAATTTAACGTATTTATCTCAGAAAAATGACAGAAACTCAAAACCATCGGACTATGCAGCTTTAAGCTGGAAAGTACCCGAATAGAGTGGTTCCAGATTCGCCGATAGATGTCACTAGCTTGACTGGTGTGAAGAGAGCAGCGGTGAAATTCCAGGAAGACAAATACAATACAGTTCTCTTTAAAAAAATATATATTACAAGTATAAGAGCTTAATGCCTGTTGCGATATGAATATCTGAATATAATCAGGCATTTTATTATTTTTCCATGCATTCTTTACCGTGGTATATAGCATGTGAAATGACACACTCGGGGAAGGTACTTAAATAGAGTGGTTCCAAGTTCTGCTGATAGATGTCACTAGCTTAAAGTTGCATAGTCCGATGGTTTTGAATTTCTGTATTTTTTTCTGAGGTAAATATATTAGATCGATCACTAGTATCTACTTTACATTAGTTCAAAGTTACTTGTATTTTAAATGGTAAACTTTTGAGATATTTTGAGTGCAAATATGGAAAATTAGTTTTGGCAAGCTTGCCAAAACTCTGACACCATAGACTTCTGCAGTAACAGGTTCTGTTAAATTGACTCAGTATTGCCCTCTATGCAGAATCAAATGCTTAATAAGCGCATCAGTATCTAAGTTAGATATTTGGTTTGGTTTTGAAAAGTTCATATTTCGTCGGACTATGCAGCTTTAACTGGGAGTGGGGTGTATTGCTGTATAATTTGTGTGAGACTTCCATAGTGGCAGTTGATATTAGTAAAAGGCAGTGGGAGTAGATATTTGGGGTTTTACATCCTGGAAACATCGAAGTTTTCGTGGTGTTCTCTGTGGCAGAGTGGTTAGCGTGTCTGACTTTTTTCTAGGTCGGACTCCTAATCTGAAGGTCAGTGGTTCGATTCCCCGTGCCCCCACCTCTGCCACTTTGGATTTCCACCGCTGTGTATAACTTACAGCGTCATCAAAGGCTGGTTGCTCTCATACCATGTCTATGTGGTGTGGGAGGTTAAAAATCCCTGGGGTCGGTAAAATTGTAGGCTCAGGCTTTCTATCGACAAAGTGTCTAATGGTGAAAACAAGTCTATTCAGACTTATCCATGATATGCAGTATAAATCTTCTTCAATCAAGTTGCACCAGCCGATAAAAGCATCACATTTTCAAAAGCCAAGACATTTATCTAAATTTGAACCTGCATATCCAGCTTTGATACTTATTAAACATTTGTTGCTACATATATTACATTTATGGGCATATTATGTCAATTTAATTGAACTTGAACCTGTTCCTGCTGAAGCTATTGGACGTCAAACATATATGGTCATTCTGACATATTTCTTTGGAGGAAACCTGCCGCCGCCATATAGGCTACTCTTTCCAATAAGCAGCAAGGGTTCTTTTATATGCACTTTCCCACAGACAGGACAGGACGTGTACCACAGCCTTTGATGAACCAGTTGTGGACCACTGGTTGGAACGGAAAATAGCCCAAACTGCAACTGTGTCCACAGAGCAGGATCGATCGGATGACCCACACCTTCATAGGTGGACACTTTACCGCCTGAGCTACGTCCCGCTCCCCTTTTAATATACACGTGCGTAAAGAGGCTACACATGGAAGCACACACGTAAGAAGAGTACACGCGTAAAGAGCCAGAGGGCAGGCGATAAAGTTCCAACCCTGACTTCCGGTGTTCCTACGGCATCCTTTCAGGCGGGCAAGGTCAAGGTCAGGGAGACGCCGGTGGATGAGACGTAGTAGTGCAATCAATGCCGCTCCATGATGGACACGGACTAAGCTCCCCCCGGGGTAGACGCGAAGAAGGAGGGTGTGGCTGGGGGCCAATCAGCAGCGAGGGCAGCCGGGGTGTTGTAAATTAGGGCAGTAGGGGAGGGTGTGTGTGGGGGTGTAGATCAGATGTCAGCGTCCCAATATCTTTTTACCAACAATTTGCTAATATTCTTTTTCGTCTGGAGATCGGCTGTTCTGTTCGATCCCCGGTCGAGTCAAACCAATGACTTATAAAATTGATACTTGTTGCTTCCTAGCCTGGTGCTCGGCATTAATACTTAATAATAGGATATGGCATGGACTGGTTAGTTCAGTGTCAGGATAATGTGACTGGAGTGGGATATCGGGTCATGGTGCTGGCTGCCTGATTTCCCAGTGGGGCAGCACTATAAAGTTGCCATGAGTGTGCGCTGTCACAAGTTGCTACCCATCCTGATGTGGCCTTAGATGTTGCTAGGATGTAAAACAACAAACAAACACACACACAAACTCACAAAAAGAGGATTAACAGCTACCTCTGATGTAACTACAGTGGTGTCGAGAGTTTTAGCGTGCTTGCCACAATTATTTTTGCATGTTTATACTTCAAATATATCTAAACGGTAAGCCATTTAAAAATGCGTTAGTTCAGTAAGGTACATTAAAGCTGCATAGTCCGATGAAAACATCAAATTTTCAAAACCAAAACAATTATCCAGATTTGATTCTACATATCCAACTTAGATACTGGTACACATATTAAGCACTTGTCACCATATAGAAGGGCATATCATCATCATCATGCTGTCGGTCGCGATGCGACAAAGACTGCTTTCATTACTTGACTGCCGCTCTCCATTTAGCAACTGCTTGTTGTACATTTCATGAAAGCTGCCTGCAAAAGTGTTGAAGTGCTGCTGGCTTTTGCAAGTTACCAGCGACACTCTCTCGGGGAGCAAGTAGAGGTTTCACACCGGCAAGAACATGTCCGGACAGGCGCAAAACTATTTGTCCCTGCAGTGGCTGGTCGGGAGATGTTGGGAGTTCCATACATGAACCGCCCTTGATGCTGCCACAGTGACATGGTTTTCTGTTCAGGGTTTGCTCCCTTAGCCTTCGGTTCTGTCAAGAACCTGCACCACAAGGCAGTGGTTTACAACTCTGTAGGGCAGGGGCGTCAAACTCCCTGAGGTATTGCAATACCTGCATACCCGTGCATATAGAGCCAATTTAATAGAACCTGTTACTGCAGACGCCTATGGTGTCAGAGTTTTGGCGTGCTTGCCAAAATTATTTGTGGATGGTTGCACTTCAAATATCTCAAAAGTTAGACATTTAAAATAAAAGTTACTTCAAACTAAAGTAACGGAGGCTATAACAATCAATTTAATATATTTAACTCATAAAATGACAGAAAATCAAAACCATCGGACTATGCAACTTTAAGGTACAATATAACAATCAATGTAATGTCATTTTCTCAGGGAAAAAAACAGAACCTCAAAATCCTCGGAATGTGCACCTTTAAACAGAATTTCGTTGCGCTACACACTGCAAATTGTGTATTCAATAGTTATTGTATACCTTAAGCCGTGTTCACACGGGCAAAATCTAAAGCGATTCAGCCAAGGCGAATCATATGAATCAATTTAGACACCCGTTCACACGGGCAGTACTTGGGCCGGAAATCAATATCTGCGCATGAGCAAGTCCAGTCTGACCAGCGCCAGTTTTCGGTTAGGCGACGTCACCATGAGAGAGTGGGTTCGACGTAGATATGTATGTACTGAATCGTATTGGTTTGGAACGGTCAAAACTTCTGCTGGGCAGTGAAACCCTAAAAATAAATGATGAAAAAAATATCTGTGCCCAGCTAGCGGTTTCATAGACTAAATTATATAATATGCGACTGGAAAGTGTGACCTCCTTAATCCGCCTCAGTGGGTCCACACGGGCAAAATAAATCGACTCACAGAAATCGATTTACGTAATCGACCTCTACAAGTGGTTTAGCTTATGCGGATCACAGGAATTGATTCAGCCCTAATTCGACTCAGACGCCCGTTCACACGCGAAATGTGAGCCGAACTAGGCAAGTCGAATCCTATGAATCGATTTACATTGCCCGTGTGAACACGGCTTCACTCTATATACCTTTTGTGTAAATAACCCTGAATTGGAAAATGGCTGGAAGACCAGTGCTTCAGCACTGACAAAAGACTTACTCAGCAGAATAAACCTATTTACCCCCTCCAAACCCCCCCCCCCCAAAAAAAAACTGGCCTCTGGGTAAGCTGTCCCGGATGATGGAGTGGCCATCAGATTATCAGGCGAGCGATCTCAGACGAACTAATCCTAACTATCTTTATGTACATCTATTCGATTTACTGCGGGGCTTTATCTAGGACAAGCTGAGTGAGCACCCCGGGGGTGGGGTGTGTGGAGGGATGAGTGAGTGGAAGGGTGAGTGGAGGGGGGGATGAGGTGATGGAGGGGTGAGTGAGTGGAGGGGGGTAAAGCGGGCATTCCATACACGCGGTATGCGGCATGCGGTATGCGAATGGCATGATTCCTTACACGTGGTATGCGGTATGCGGCACACGACTGGCTATATTTAAAAAATAAAAATAAACAATTATTCTCCATACTGCTCTGTATATGACCAAATATTGCATTTATATCTATGTACCTTTTTGTACGTCACATGGGGGTTCCTACCTTTATTATAACCAAATTATAGATAAGTATTCATATTTCTGTGCATATGGTAGCATTTTTAGCTTTCCCCTAACCGTATGTCTCCCGGGTGCCCAGCTCACCATGTGTTTCCCCTCCTCACCCCTGTGTGAGACCGTTCCGTAATGCTCAGTTGCCTCTCCTGGTGTTAAACTAATGGACACATCAGACTCAGGTTTCTATTCGCACCCTGCGTGCCGCATACCACATGCCGCACCGATCGCTACATGGACCGATCGGAAAATGCATTCGCATTTGCATGCCGCAGAATGTAGCCCATTGACTTCAAAGCGTTTCGATTTTTTGCCGCATTTGCATTCGCATACCGCATGCCGCATACCGCTTAAGCGGGTGAGTGGAGGGGTGGTTGAGGGGGTGAATGGAGGGATGAGTAAGTGGAGTGGTGAGTGGAGGGGGTGAGTAAAGGGGTGATAGGGTGAATAAAGGGGTGAGTGAGTGGGGGGGGGGGGGTGAGTGGAGGGGGAGGGGTGAGTGGATGGTGAAGTGTTTGTGGCTAAATCTGTAAATTGGGTATTGGATTTAAAGGTCTGTGACGCCGCGCGCCTCGGGGAACCGGAAGTGTGCAAGCAGGCGTACTTCCGGCGGTGTAACTGGTGCACTTCCGGTGACTGGGGAGACGGGAAATTGGCCCCGGGGTCCCTCACGCCGTTAGTACCTTTCAAGTGTCGACATGTATGCTAATTCTGTAATGAATTTTGAGGTCTCGCCGTGCTAGATCTCATCATCTAGTTTTGACATATGTGTCCCTGCGTAAATATTCAATTTAAAAAAAAATTGGTGGTTAAATATGTTTATTCTGCTGAATAAGTCTTTTGTCAGTGACGAAGCACTGGTCTTCCAGCCGTTTCTCAATTCAGGATTATTTACACGAAAAGGTATGTAGAGTAAGATATACAGTAACTGTTGAATACACAATTTGCAGTGTGTAACGCAATGAAATTATATAACCCAAAAGTTCCATAGAAATATGGCAATAGTTGTGTCATTTGGTAATGTTGTAGTAAGTTGTAATGTAGGGTCTGGTCAGTTGGAGTTAGACAAGCGGTATATAAATGTCAGTTTGCTAGAAATATTCTAGTCTTAGTAGTTACCCGATTGAGGTTAGTTATGTGAGTTTGTTATTTGCAGTTTGTTGTTTTAGGGTTGATACATACCTCACAGCAATATAAATTCTGCTGTTGAGGTGGGGTTGTTAGTAACACAGTAATATATATTTATTTGATAGAACTATCAATTAATAATCCTGGGATATTTGGTATAATGGTGCTGGACCGACAAGTCCCTACAGCCGGGATGGCCGAATGAGTTAAGCATCCGTCTCCCGTTTTGGTAACTCATGGGATTCTAACCCACGGGTTCGAACACTGGTCGAGTCAAACCAATGCTTTATAACCTGATACTTGTCGCTTCATAACCAGGTGCTCGACATTATTAGGATATGACAGGGACTGGTTGGCTCAGTGTCAGGATAATGTGTCTGAGTGGGGTATCAGGTCATGGTGCTGGCAACCTTGTCTCCCAGTGGAGCAACACTATAAAGTCACCATGCATGCACACTCTCACAAGTCGGTACCCGTCCTGATATGACCTTAGATGTTGCATGACCTGATATTACCGTATATGTTGCCAGGACGTAAAACTCCAACAAGCAACCAACAAACCAACCAAGAAACAAACCAACGAACCAACCAACAAACGAACCAACAAACCGACCAACCAACGAACCAACCAACAAACGAACCAACAATCCAACCAACAAACCAACCAACAAACCAAACAACCAACCAACCAACCAACAAACCAACCAACCAACCAACAAACCAACAAACCAACCAACCAACCAACAAACCAACCAACCAACAAACCAACAAACCAACAAACCAAACAAACCAACCAACAAACCAACCAACCAACAAACCAACCAACCAACAAACCAAACAAACCAACCAACCAACCACCCAACCAACCAACAAACCAACCAACCAACAAACCAACAAACCAACAAACCAAACAACCAACAAACCAACCAACAAACCAACCAACCAATAAACCAACCAACCAACAAACCAACCAACCGACCAACAAACCAACCAACCAACCAACCAACAAACCAACCAACCAACCAACAAACCAACCAACCAACCATGGGGGTGGGGGGGGGGGGGTATTACGCGTGGGATTCTAGGTCTGGTTTAGTGCATGTGCCGAGCTGCTCGACATACGAGGGAACGCGCGCCGGGAAATTTGAAAATTGTGAATTTGTGGGTGCCGTTGAGCAGCTTGTTGGAAGTACAAATGTACAGTTCTCCAGTGACTTCATTCTGCCTGCCAGTCATGGCTAATTACAATCGATTTGGTTGATCTTTTAAAAGAAAACCCACACAAAAAACAGATCCCTATAATTGTGTATATCAAAACAAAACCGAGCTTTTCAAATGTTGGTGGAAGTGATCAGCCCAATGATCCTAATTCATTGGTGGCTGTCGTGTCGGTGTGGTGATTGGTGGGAGGTGGTGTAGGTGGTGGGAGGTGGTGTGGTGGTGAGAGGTGTGGTGGTGGGTGGGAGGTGGCGTAGGTGGTTAGAGGTGTGGTGGTGGGAAGTGTGGTGGTGGGAGGTGGGAATTGTGGTGGTGGGAGGTGTGGTGGTGGTGGGTGGTGTGGTGGCGAGGGGTGTGGTGGTGGTGGGATGTGTGTTGGTAGGAGGTGTGGTGGTGGGTGGTGTGGTGTTGAGAGGTGTGGTGGGTGGTGTGGTGGTGGGATGTGTGGTGGTGGGATGTGTGATGGTGGGTAGTGTGGTGGTAGGTGGTGTGGTGGTGGGATGTGTGGTGGTGGTGGGATGTGTGGTGGTGGTGGGAGGTGTGGTATGGTGGGTGGTGTGGTATGGTGGGTGGTGTGGTCGGTGGTGTAAGATGTGGTGGTGGTGGGAGGTGTGGTGGTGGGTGGTGTGGTGGTGGGTGGTGTGGTGGTGGGAGGTGTGGTGGGAGGTGTGGTGGTGGTGGTGGGATGTGTGGTGGTGGTGGGAGGTGTGGTGTGGTGGGTGGTGTAAGATGTGGTGGTGGTGGGAGGTGTGGTGGTGGGTGGTGTGGTGGAGTGCGTCCAAATGATTTTGTTGCTGGTACTTCACGTGTTTTGTAAACTAATACTCGTCCGCGTGTACTACAAGTACTTGTACTGTTAACACCTCCTCGATGGTACACGCATTACTATGGTGGGGAGGGGGGGGGGGGGGACACATACACACACACTCGTTTACAGTGACCGCTACGTCACGACCCCCCCCCCCCCCCACACACACACACTCTTAAGCAAGCCCCAGCTTCTACAACCGTCCCACCAGAAGATTAATCTTCAACCAAAGATTGGGCCGATTTATCGGTGCCTCTCTATATTGCTGCAGTTCTGCAGCCGGTAACCGTCGTAATGTTACGAACCTCCGCCCCGCCCCCTAGAAGTCAAGTTAGACACCTGCAGACACGCGCACCCACCTAGACACGCATATGTACACCGACACACGTAAGCACACAAACACATGCATGGGTATACACACACACATGTACATAGACGCAAGACACACCCATAAAAACATTGTGAAGTGGTCGGGTTCATGTTAGAAAATCCCTAAATTAAAGTCTTTAAAAAAAAACAACGAGTTCGCTGTCCATGTCGGCGAACCTTTGGTGCACCCTCCCCTCTCCATTCCAATTCGCTCTCACTGTCGGTGGGATGTTAGTGCACCCTCCCCCCTTCCTACAGACCACCAATTCGCTGTCCCTGTCGGCGAACTGTTGATGCACCCTCCTTCCACACCACTAATTCGATGTCCGTGTCGGCGAACTGTCGGTGCACCCTTTTTACATCCCACCAATTCGCTGTCAGTGTCAGTGAACTGTTAGTGCAGCAGACCTCGGGTTGTGTATAGGTGTAATTAATTTGGGGGTTTCGTGATAGGCTAGGTAGTGATTGGCTACGGACGGCAGCAGTAATAAGTGCGGGTCGGCCTGACCCGGGGTGCCCCGTTGTTGGCCGAACATGTGTGGCAGAACTCCGGGAAACCGGGGGCGTGCAGGTGCGTCTGTTTACAGGGGGTTTTATGCCCTAGATGCATCTACGGGACGCCCACAAACCTGTGACAGTGTGTCGCATACTCATAGTTAGATAAAGGATTCACCCTGTACTCGCAGTACACGGGTGAATACCAGCCCTATATAAAAGCTGTCGAAAAAGCGGGGGAATGAAATGAGAGCCTAATTTCACAATCTAAGAAGCAACAATTATTCTTTTTATATGTCTTAATATTTCCCCGCTACCTTTGAGTTGAAAAATATAATAAAACATATAGGCCTACTTTAACGCACTTTCAAAGTGAAATCAACGGCATTCTATCACCAGCATCTTGTCTTTTTGCATTATCTCCCAATTCACCAACTCTGTGCCGATATCAGTAGCCAATTGATTCTGGAACCAGGGGTTCCACTTCCAGTTCCATACTAAAGCAGTTTTCGTCAGTATTTATACTACTACTATAAGTACAGGGGGCATCTTTTATCTATATGTTATAATGCCGCGGCTAAACCCACGACTTCCCACATGGGAAGCCACATGTGAAGCCAGCCAGCGTTCTTAGGATTTTGACTTATCGTGGGCAGTTCTTTCGAGAGGAATAGAGTTTAAGCACTTGGAAATCCGCCACGCTTGCTAAGCTAACACTGTGATGTCATTACTTTTCAGCAGCGCTTTGTTCGCCGTTCACGAAAATGTGGATTTAGAATAGTAGCTCTGCTCAAAGTATGGTACAAATGGTACCATTTTGAAGGACACTAATTTTGACAGATTCTAGTTTTTGTCTGATCAAAATCCAACAGGAATTGACAGATAGCCAGCTTTCTGAAATTGAACGTATACTCTTGCTATTTAGCAGACCATTTTTTTTCTAGGTAGACCAGGTATTTAATGTCTTAACTATTAATATGTGAAGTTTCATAGTGATCCGAATTTCCGCACTAGTGTTTTTACGTTCCGTAAGTTTGCTGGTCGCGCTGAAGACGCCGTGTTTTCGTCATGTGCAAAAATGAATTTAAAAAATAATTTTTGTTGGTGATGGTGTATTTATGCAATTATATCTGTAAATGTCACTAGAATATTTTGAGACATTACCTTGGAAATTATCAACATAGCATTACTTTGAATCAGTGCAGGTTTTCTTGTCAAGTGTCACAATTTTATCACACTTTGTAATGCTACTTACTATAGACAAGAGGGTCTGATTTCTCCACATTTAAAGCATAATATCTCGGGTTCTAATATAGCGATTATAACCAATGAAGTATATTTGTGCAGCATTTTGCAGCCTCTTGGTGCTAAACAAAATTTGTTTATGCATTCTGGTTGTTTGAAAAAACTGTCCAAGTGCCTATACAATTGTCTAAAAAGTGTGACTGTCTGTCGTACTGCCCATTTACCTGCAACTGATCTTAGAAAACAGAACTCCGCGCGCGCCTTCCTTTCAGTGATTGATTCACGTGTTTGTTTGTTGCTTAACGTCCTAGCAACATCTAAGCTCATATCAGGATGGCTAGCGACTTGTGGCAGTGTACACTCATGGTGACTTTATAGTACTGCCCCACTGGGAAATCAGGCTGCTGGCACCATGACTTGACCAGTCACATTATCCTGACAATGAGCTAACCAGTCCTTGCACTAGCCTATTATTGCCAAGCTCCAGGCTAGGTAGTGACAAGTATCAATTTGATATGTTATTGGTTTGACTCAGTTGGGATTCGAACTCCCGACCTTCCGCACGGAAAGCCTGCGCTCGACCGATTCGGCCATCACGTCCAGTCTTTATTCACATGAGAGTGTGACATGTCTGTGTGAGTTTTCTGTACATCAGCAGGTTGATTGGTTGATTGGTTGGTTGTTGGAGTTTTACGTCCTTGCAACATCTGAGTTACTCTAAGGTCAGCAGGTTGAAATGAATGGTGTCGTGTGTATTTTGCAAGCAGTAGATGGACAATTATATTTCGACCCATCCTGACAGATTAATGGGAGTTTTAGGTCTTAGATAAATTTGAAGTCATTTCAGGATGGGTATAGATAGTGAGTACTCGTGACAGCTTTATAGTGCTGCCCCACTAAGAAATAGTAGCACTGGCAACAGGATGCAATTACTAACTCCGCCACATATTTTCTGACAGAGTCAAACAGTCATTGCCCTGGCCTAGGAATTTCAAGTACCATGTAAGGTACGGTAGTAAAAATGTCTAATTTTTGTTTTTGTTTAGGAGGTAGTGGTGGGGTGGAGCACCACCAGCACCACCTCACCTCCCATCACCACCCCACCACACCTACACTACACCATCAGCACTACTACCACCACATTACTAGCAATACCGCCACAATCAATCACCACCACCTACATCATCATCACACACCACCACACCATTACCACCACACTACTACTGTCACTACCACCACACTAGTACTAGCACTACCACAACCACTACCAATACTACCACCACTACCATTACCACTACAACTACCACCACACCACAACATTACCATCTCTGCCACCATCACTACTTCCAGCAATCCCACCAGCACTCTTACCAGCCCTACAACCACCACACAACCACCAACACCCAACTACCATCACACCACCACCACTACTACCATCACACCACCACCACTACTACTAGCATCACACCACCACCACTACTACCATCACACCACCACCACTACTACCATCACACCACCACCACTACTACCATCACACCACCACCACTAAGACCATCACATCACCATCACTACTACCAGCACACCACCACCACTACTACCATCACACCACCACCACTACTACCACCACACCACCACTACTACTACCATCACACCAACACCACTACTACCATCACACCACCACACCCCTACTACCATCACACCACCACTACTACCATCACACCACCACCACTATTACTAGCATCACACCACCACTACTACTACTACCATCACACCACCACCACTACTACCATCACACCACCACCACTACTACCATCACACCACCATCACTACTACCATCACACCACCACACCACTACTACCATCACACCACCACCACTACTACCATCACACCACCACCACTAAGACCATCACACCACCATCACTACTACCATCACACCACCACCCCTACTACCACCACACCACCACCACCACACCACCACCCACCACACCAGCACCCACCATCACCCACCCCGCCGTTTGTAAACAATCTCTCTCGGAATAATTGGTGGAGGCACTGAATGAACGGTCCGCCTGCTGAGAAGTCACATTCATTATACATGGCGCCATGTCCGCCATCTTCCCCCCTCACTGCCGCTGGGTGCCGCTAGGTGGCGCGCACGTAGCGGCCGGCTACCCATCGATCCGCGCGCCGAGAATGACACTGAGGGCACGTCAGCCATTGTCTGACAGAGTAAAAAAGTGTAGCGCACAACGAGCGCACAACGCAACGCAACGCAACGCAACGCCATACAACGCTACACCACAACACACTTAGCACAACACAACCCCACACCACATGCCATGCCACACCGCGCCACGCCACCCAACCCCACACCACACAATGACATGCCACGCCACACCACCAACAGCACGCCCTGCCGCGCCGCGCCACACCACATTACATCACACCACACAACCATACCATACCACATCACACAACACCATACTACACCACACAATGACATGCCACACCACACAATGACATGCCACGCCACACCTCCAGCACCACGCCCTTCCGCGCCACACCACATTACATCACACCACACAACCATACCACACCACACTATACCATACCACACCACATCACGCCACACAATACGACACTACAACACCACACCACATCACGCCACACAATACAACACTACAACACCACACCACATCATGCCACACAATACGACACTACAACACCACACCACATCACGCCACACCACAGCACCGCACCACGCCACACCATACCACACCATACAACACCATTCCACACCGCCATCACACCCCAACACCACGCCACGCCACACCACACCACCCCAACACCACACCACACCACATCACACACGCTACCAGCCCCACCTCACCACACTGAACAACACTTAACCCAACCCATACTTTTGACCTAGGGGAGAGAGAAGCCGTAACCGCTCCAATGTCTGTAATTTGAGGGTGATTTAATATATTATATGCATGAAAGAAATAAGACTAATATAACATAGAATCAAATCTAGTATTTTCTGTATTTTTTTCTGAGATAAATATATTAGATCGATCACTAGTAATCTACTTTACATGAGTTCAAAGTTACTTTTGTTTTAAATGGTAAACTTTTGAGATATTTTGAGCACAAACATGGAAAATTAGTTTTGGCAAGCGTGCCAAAACTCTGACACCATAGACTTCTGCAGTAACAGGTTCTGTTAAATTGACTCTTCTACGCAGAAACAAATGCTTAATAAGTGCATCAGTATCTAAGTTAGATATCTAAAATCAAATCTAGATAATTGGTTTGGTTTTGAAAATTTTATATTTCATCGGACTATGCAGCTTTAATGTGATGCTTTCATTGGATTGTGCACCTTTAACACAACCCCCCCCCCTCCCCACCACCGCCGCGGTATCCACGAAAGAAATAAAACTAATATAATATCAAATATAGTCTAGGTAAGTGTGGATTTTTATTTTATTTATTTAAAGGATGCTTTCATCGAAATGTGCACCAGTTTTTAAGTTGGATATGTCGAATTAAATCTAGGTAAGTGTTTAGGTTTGAAAAAAACCCACCTGATGCTTTAATCGGACTGTGCGGCTTTAACACAGCCCCATCCCCCCCCCCCCCACATCTCATCTCCACCCCCCATCTCCACCCCACCACTCCACCTCCCCCACCTCCACTCCACCCGCCCCCACTCCACCTCCACCCCCACCACAGCCACTCCCCCTCCCCCTCCCCCACCCCCCTCACCTCCACTCCAATCCACCTCCACCCGCACCACAGCCACTCCCCCTCCCCACTCCCCACCTCCTTCCCCCCCCCCCCCCCCCAATCCCTTCTGCTACGGAGAGGCAAAGACCCTATAATACTAAGACGGCTCACTCAGCCTGTACTGTGTAATCAAAATGATCAAACCCACCACTTGGTGCGCTGGGTGTTCTCTTGGTTAAACAGGTGCTATATTATATGCATAAATGTATATATGAATGTGAAAGATGTGTGATGATGGCGATGATGATGCTGATGCTGATGATGATGTGTATTTGTTCATAACAATTTCATATTGATGTGTATTCATACTTACCTATCTCATGTATAATATAATTGTGTGTGGTTTACATGTGAAACACCAACCAGCAGCCGTTCTGATCAAACCCACGACAAGGTGGCACTGCGAAATTTACATTACCATGGGAGAGATAGGGAGTGAGCCGTCTTAGTATTATAGGGTCTTTGGGAGAGGTCAGCCAATCTGCCTCACCATTACAAAAACATGACCAACAACACCGTGGCCATCGACGGGGAGCTGGAGGAGCGGCTGACGAAGGGTGATGGAGGAGGGGTGCTGGAGGAGGGGGAGCTGGTTTGCTTTGTTTGTTTGTTGTTGCTTTATATCCCAGCAACATCTAAGGTCATATCAGCATGGGTACCAACTCATGACAGTGCACACTCATGTAGACTTTTATAGTGCTGCCTAACCGGGAGATCAAGTCGCCGGAATCATCACCCGATATCCCATAAACCATCACATTTTCAAAACCAAGGCAGTTATTTAGATTCGCTTGTACATATCTAACTGAGATGCACTTCGGTGCACTTTTATTCAGCATTAATTCTGTTGCTGTATAGAAGGGAGGAAAGGGTGTGGGAGCCGGAGGGTAGGGGGTGGGGGCGGGGGAGGGCGGGTGGTAGCGGGGAGTGAGGGCGGGCAGGGAGGGGAGAGGGGGGTGGTGGTAGCGGAGGGGAGGAGGGGTGGGAGCCGGGGGGCGGGGGGGTGGGAGCCGGGAGGGGTTGGGGGTGGTAGCGGGGAGGGGGGGTGGGAGTAGGGCGTGGAGGGGGTGGTAGCGGGGGAGGGGAGGGGTGGGAGCCGGAGGGGAGGGGTGGGAGTTAGGGAGTGGGGAGGGGTGGGAGGCCGGGAAGGGTGATTGGGGGTGGTAGCGGGGAGGGGAGGGGGTGGGAATGGGAGGGGCGGGGAGGAGCCGGGAGGGGAGGGGTGGGAGCCAGGAGGGGAGGGGGTGAGAGCGGAAGGGCAGGGGGTGGGAGGCGGGAGGGGTGGGAGCCGGGAGGGTGTCGGGGAGGGGTGGGAGCGGGGCGGGTAGGTCGGGGGGAGCCGGGAGGGTGAGGGGGAGGGGAGCCGTGAGGGGAGGGGTGGGAGGCCGGGGGGGCGGGGGTGGGCGCGGGTGGGAGGGGTGGGGCGGGGAGGGGTGGGGGCGGGAGGGGAGGGGAGGTGATAAACGGGGGAGGGGGGGTGGGAGCATGGGGGGGGAGGGGGTGGTAGCAGGGCGGGGAGGGGTGGGAGGCAGGGAGGGGAGGGGATGGGAGCGCGGAGGGGAGGGGTGGGAGTTGGGAGGGAGAGGAGGGGTGTGGAGCCGGCAGGGGAGGGATGGGGGCCGGGAGCGGGAGGGGATGGGTGGGGTAGCGGGGGGGGGAGGGAGCGGGAAGCGGTGAGGGGAGGGGGGAGCCGGGAGGGGAGGGGTGGGAGCCGGGAGGGGAGGGGTGGGAGCCGGGAGGGGAGGGGGTGGGAGCCGGGAGGGTGAGGGGTGGGAGCCGGGAGGGGAGGGGGTGGGAGCCGGGAGGGGAGGTGGTGGGAGTCGGGAGGGGAGTCGGGAGGGGAGCCGGGAGGGGAGCCGGGAGGGGAGCCGGGAGGGGAGGGGGTGGGAGCCGGGGTGGGAGCCGGGAGAAAGGGGAAGTGAGCCGGTAGGAGCCGGGACGGGAGGGGGTGGGAGCCGGGGGGAGCGAGGCGGGAGAAGGTCCGAGGGGAGGCGGGCGGAGGTGATTAGGAGCAGCCGGAAGAAGGCGACGGAGACCGGGGAGGGTGAGACCAACTCGTGTTGTGCTGGCACATAAAAGAACCGGGCGGATCTATGGGGCACACGCCGGACACACACCGGACACACGCCGGACACACACGCGAGACACACAGGACATAGGACACATGACACAGCGGGTCACACACCGGACACATTATACACGCAGCACACATGCAACACACACAGGACACATGACTCACACGGCACACATGTGGGACACATGACACACACGGGGCAAACGCAGGACACATGACACATGACACAGCGGGTCACACACCGGACACATTACCCGCTGGTGGGCCGTGACATTGCTGCATAGAAGGGTATACTGACTCCTAAGACCCACATTTGAATTGCATGATTCACAGTACAAGCGTATTTAGGTCCCCGCACCGTGCAACATACACGACACACTCGCCTTATTACTGGCAGTACTGCACAGCCCTGTTTCTTATGAAGTCCTCGTGTGTAGAATTTCACTCAAGGCCATACCTTATTACAAAAACAATGCCCCACACCTGGGTTCATATTGGCCACGACCACCCAATACAGAACGATATATATGCAGTTAATTAAATTTCCCAACCCTCGTTTCAATGACTGTGCTATGCGGTGGTGGGTGGGGGTGGGGGTGGGGGGTTCAGTCGCATTCACTAATTATTTGTCTCTCAAGAGTGTTTGTTTGTTGTTGTCTTCCATCCTAGCAACATCTAAGATCATATCAGAACGGATACCAACTTGTGACAGTGCGTACTCATGGTGACTTTATAGTGCTGCCCCACTGGGAGACCAGTCCATCAGCACCATGACTCAATATTGCACTCAGTCACATTATCCTGATACTGTGTTAACCAGTCCTTGGCCTATCATAATAGTAATAATGCCGAGTGCCAGTCTAGGAAGCAACAAGTATCAATTTTATGTCATCGGTTTGACTGGACCGAGAACTCAACTCCCGATCTCTCGCATCCAAGGCTCTAGGATAGGGCATGGTCTGGTTAGTTCAGTGTCAGCATAATGTGACTGAGTTGCATATTGGGTCATGGTGCCGGTTGCCTGATTTCCAAGTGGGGCAGCACTATAAAGTCGCCATGAGTGCGCACCGTCACAAGTCGGCACCCGTCCTGATATGACCTTAGATGCTGCCAGGACATAAACCCCCACAACCAACCAACTACAGTAAAACCTCTCTAGCCGACCACCTCCACAAATTGATCACTCCCCTATATCGATCGCTTTATTTGGGTCCCAAACGATCGTCCATACAATACCATTGTAACGATAACAAAAAAACCCACATAAACCGACCACCTCCCTAAATGGCCGGTCCCATGGCCAGTTGATTTAGAGAGGTTTTACTGTTAATTATAGTTAATTTTGCTACATCCGGCTGTGGATGTCTTTCACCCTGCCCCGTTCACACAGGGGGCTTAAGTCGCCTCAACTAGTTCGCCCCATCTAAATTGACTCAGATCATGTGTCTGAACACTCCGCTGAGGCGAATTAGGGCTGAGTCGACTCAACTAGTTCACGTAAGCCCCGTTTGCTCAGGGGCCTTAAGTCGCTTCAACTAGTTTGCCTCATCTAAAGCCGTGTTCACACCCACAACTTTAGGCCGAACTAGATGAGGCGAACTAGGCGTGAAAGTGTGTCATGTCCACACACGCAGTACTTGGGGCGGTTTAAGGCGGAAATCGATATCTGCGCATGAGCAAGTCCATACTAACCAGCGCCAGTTTCGGTTAGTTGACGTCACCACGAGAGAGTGTGGGTTCGACCTAGATATGTATGGACTGAATCGTATTGGTTTGGAATGGTCAAAACTTCTGCTGGGCAGTGAAAACCTTAGAATAAATGATGACAAAAATATCTGTGCACAGCTAGCAGTTTCATAGACCAAATTATATAATATATGCTTTTGATGGACCGGAAAATCGACAAACTCAGGTCTCGACTGCGCATGTGTGTGACGTGCTTAAGCCGCCTCAACTAATCCGCTATCGTCCACACAAGCAAGATGTGCCGACTTAAGCTAGTTCGCTTCATCAATACTACCTCGCGACGTGTTTACTTGAAGCGAACTAGATGAGGCGACCTAGCCCTAATTCGCTTCACATGGCGAATGTGAGGCAAACTAGACAAGGCGAACTAGTTGAGCCGACTTAACGGGCATGTGTGAACGGGGCTTAAGTCAGCCTAACATTGTGTGTGTGAACACGGCTTTATAGTGAAACGGTGACCTATTTCCTGTGTCCCAAGTAGGAGCAGCTCGCGAGATGTGCGTTTTATTATCATCGGGCTGCTCGTAAATTCCCTAGAAATGTGGATCCCGGTCATTTGTAATCTATTATTGAAAGGGTTCCTGCCCTAGTTATCTGTGGATTGTGGAACTCTCAACTCAACAACAACAGCAGAAATAGCACACAACGGATTTCAGAGGTCAGGAAACACTCATTTTTCTTTCGAGTGACAGATCCGCGGAACAGTATTCCAGACCAAGTGATTCCTGCAAAATAGGACGGGATGGCTGACTGGGTAGAGCACACGATTCCTGTGTGGGAGGTCGTGGGTTCAATCCCCATACGGGATTGACACTTGCCGTTACATTGCCTACTGCTCTCACTGGATGCGGTGGCCGAATCGGTAGAGCGCAGGCTTCCCGCGTGGGATATCAGGAGTTTGTTCCCGGTCGAGTCAAACCAATGACTTATCAAATTTATACTTCTCGCTTCCTAGCCTGGCGCTCGGCATTAATAGGATATGGCAAGGACTGGTTAGCTCAGTGTCAGAATAATATGACTGAGTGGGATATTGGGTCATGGTGCCGGCGGCCTGATTTCCCAGTTGGGGCAGCACTATAAAGTCACAATGAGTGTGCACTGTCACAAGTCAGTACGCGTCCTGATATGACCTTTGATGTTGCCAGGACATAAAACTCCAACAACCAACCAACCAACCAACCAAGCCTGCTACTCTGCATTCCTGGTGTAGTTCAAGGACTGGTTTGTTTTCAATGGCGGGATATCGAGTCATGTGGGTCGGCCCGATTGTATCCTAGAGGGGCAATACTGTTAATTGTTAATTAAGTCGCCATGAGTGTGCATAATCACAAGTAGGTCTCCATCTTGATATGATTGTAGATGTTGCTGGGACATAAAACCTCAATACATGAACTGATGCTGCTGGTTGTGGGCATCACACGCATAAATATGTGATGTGTATGTATTATGTGAGTATAAAGGTGTGGAAGGGGACTGTATTAGTATTGTCCGTTATTATTACTGTACATGCTACTCTGGGTGCTTCCTCCTCACCCACCTCCCCGTGCATGTGACCCGTGGCGCCACCACTGGTCTGATTAGTCCCGAACGGACGCGCTGAATTGTCATTCACACCAGAAAATATGCTCAATATAGTCAAACCAATGACTTACAAAATTGATCCTTGTCACTTCCTAGCTCCTCGCTCGGCAGTAATAGGATAGGGCAAGGACTAATTAGCTCAGTGTTAGGATAATGTGACTGAGTGGGATATCGGGTCATGGTGCTGGTGGCCTGATTTTCAAGTGGGACAGCACTATAAATTCGCGATGAGTGCGCACTGTCACAAGTCTGTACCCATCCTGATATGACCTTAGATGTTGTCAGGACATAAAACTCCAACAACCAACCAACAATCGTAAGGTATCGGCATATATATGTATGTGTATATATAGTGTAGTGGGCGTGGATAGAGTGGTAACATCAGGGAGCCTAGGTGGTGTAATGGTTAGCACCTTGGCCAGGAATGCAAGAGCTGTGGGTTCGATTCCCACCGTAGGCGCTATATTTCCCACTTTCTACACCTCCATGACAATATTAATATTTGTCATGGGGTTGATGAAAATGGGAAATTTTACGCCTAGAGCAGGACTCAAACCCACATCTCTTTGCATTCCGGGCCAGTGTGCTAACCATTACATCACCTAGGCTCCCTGATATAGCCATACCACTCATGCCTACCTGTCTATGCGGCTCCTTGACTGAGAGGTCAGTGAAGACCGCTAGACTCGTCCCCCCTGCAATTGTAAGTCTTTTAATGCTTACAATTACATACAGACAGGAAATGCACTTCGATATACATACACAGGGTAGGTTCAACAACTATACAGCACGTAGCTTGTACAGGATCATGGTCACGACAACCAGTGTCATGGGGGTGATGAAAATGGGAAATATTGCGCCTAGAGCAGGACTCGAACCCACATCTCTTTGCATTCCGGGCCAGTGTGCTAACCATTACACCACCTAGGCTCCATAATATCACCCTACTACCCATGCCTACCTGTCTATGCGGCTCCTTGTCTGGGAGATCAGTGCAGACCACTACAATATTTTTATATGTGTACAAGTTCATTTACTAAAACATGTCACTACTGAATCCTATAATGTCCAGCATTTCAGTGTGCACTCCACAATCCTGTATTTTCTCTTCAACTGTCGATTTATTTATTTTAAAAGGTTAACATAATAACCTTTTTAAAATAAAATAAATCAACTTCAAATAAAATAAATTAAATTGTAGCCACCGACCTAATAATATATCTATCTACTTAAACAAAAACAAAATTGGCACAAACTCAAACCCATGTGCTTATTTTGTCGGTACATTAGTTGATTAAAGTTGCATAGTCCGATGGTTTTGAGTTTCTGCCATTTTTCTGAGATAAATATATTTAATTGGTTGTTATAACCTACCTTACTTTAGATTTAAGTTACTTTCATTTTAAATGGCTAACTTTTGAGATATTTGAAGTGTAAACATGCCAAATTGATCTTGACAAGCACGACAAAACTCTAACACCATAGGCTTGTGCAGTAACAGGTTCTGTTAAATTGACTCAGTATGCCCTTGTATGTGGCAAAAAATGTTTAATAAGTGCACCAATATCTAAGTTAGACATGTAGAATAAAATCTAGGTGAGTGTTTTTGTTGTCAAAAGTTGATGCTTCATCGGACTATGCAGCTTTAAGTAGGGGGAATTTCAAATTATGCAAATTTAAATATTGCTTTGAATTCGAAGAGCCCCGATTGATGTATAATTCAGCAATGGCCGGGTGTGTTCCACCACCATTGTTAAGAGGATGAACCATAAATTGTATTTCACTCATACATAATTCAATTCAACGTCAAGCGCTGCGTTGGGTTTGTTAGAAGCTGGTGTGGGAGGGAGGGAGGTTGTTGGTTAGTTGGTTGTTGGTGTTTTACGTCCTGGCAACTTAAGGTCATATCACGAAGGGTACCGACTTGTGACAATGCACACTCATATACTGCTGCCCCACTGGGAAATCAGGCCGCCATCACCGTGTCCCGATATCCAACTCAGTCACATTATCCTGACACTGAGCTCACAAGTCCTTGCCCTATTCTATTAATGCCAGGTGCCAGGCTAGGAAGCGACAAGTATAAATTGTTATCAGTCATTGGTTTGACTCGACTGGGAAGCAAACTCATGATCTCCCGCACGCGAGGTTCTCGCTCTACCGATTCGGTCACCGCGCCGGGCGAAGCGGGAGGTGGAGGGGAGGGGAGGGAGGAGGGGGGTGGGTTGTCACCTTCGCTTGTCTGTCGTCGGGGAACCAGTGCATTGAGCTGTCATGAGGCTCACCTGGGAGGCAGTTACCGCCTCCAAACACCGGAAATGATCACACCGAACCTGTCAGAGGCTGGATTCCTATGGGTGGGGGTGGGGGTGGGGGTGGGGGTGGTGGGTGTCAGGGGGGGGGGGGCTGGGGCGGTGGCCATTGACTCAGCCAATGAAATTCGTTATTAGATCATCATTTTCAGCAGCAGGACTGGGGAAATTTGACAATATTTATTTATATAAATTTGACAAATATTTATTTGACGCGATTGACTGACTGACCCCTTTCGGGCGATGAGAGCAACAAAAACATTCATCTTCAAGTCAGTTCAGTTCAGTGTTGCTTACAACATAAATAACCTGGATATACACATGTGTTGAAGAATTGACGAATCGGTTAAGTGCACGCTTCCTGTGTGGAACATCGGGAGTTCGATTCCCGATCGAGTCAAATAAATGACTTACAAAATTGATACTTGCCACATCCTAGCTTGGTGCTCGTCATTGATAGGATAGGGGAAAGACTGGTTAGCTCAGTGTCCGGATAATGTGACTGAGTGGGATATTGGATCATGGTGCTGGTGGCCTAGTCTCCCAGTGGGGCAGCACTATAAAGTCACCATGAGTGCGCACTGTCACAAGTCAGTTATTATCCTGATATGACTTTAAGCGTTGCCAGGATGTGCCAATAACGAACTAATTCAATGTGAAGTACTGCATCGCGTTTCTGTTGGAAGCTGGAGTCGAGTGTGGGTGGGTTCCTAACTATGCTTGTCTGTCGTTGGGGAACCAGTGAGTTGAGCTGTCATAAGGCTCACCTGGGAGGCAGTTACCGCCTCCAAACACCGGAAACAATCACACTAAACCGGTTAGAGGTTGGATTCCTAGGGGACAGGGGGGCGGTGATGGCCATGAGTGGATGGCCATTGGCTCAGCCAATGAAATCCATCATTTTATGTTGTTGCTCCATTAGTTGTTCAAGCAGGGGAAATTTCAGTCATAGACGACTGGTCTTCCTCATTCCACTGCTGGTCGATAGAAAGCCCGAGCCTACACTTTTACCGACCCAAGGGATTTTTAACCTCCCACACCACATAGACATGGTATGAGAGCAACCGGCCTTTGATGATGCTGTAAGTTATACACAGTGGTGGAAATCCAAATTGGCAGAGCTGGGGGCAAGGGGAATCGAACCATCGACCTTCAGATTAGGAGTCCAACCTAGAAAAAAGTCAGACACTCTAACCACTCCGCCACAGAGAACGCCACTTAGATCATCATCTTCAGCAGCGGGACTGGGCAGGATGGCCCAATTGGTGACGCTGACTGACATGGGTACAGGACGCGGTGGCCGAATTGGTAGAGTGCACACTTCCGGTGTGGAAGGTTGGGAGTTGGATTCCAGATCGAGTCAACACAATGAATTACAAAATTGATACGTGTTGTTTCATAGCCTGGAGGTCTTCATTAATAGGATAGGACAAGGACTGGTTAGCTCAGTGTCAGGATAATGTGACTGAATGGGATATCGGATCATGGTGCTCCTGGCCTGGTCTCCTTTGCCCCCGTCCTGATATGACCTTAGATGTTGCTAGGACGTAAAACAACAACAAACAAACAAACAAACCCAATGGGGCAGCACTAGTACTAGTATAAAGTCGCTATGAGTGTACACTGTCATAAGTCAGTACCCATCCTGATATGACCTTAGATGTTGCCAGGATGTAAAATTCCAACAACCAACAACCAATTCGCAGCAGCAGGACTAGACTGGATGGGATGGCTGAAGCAGTAAGAACGCTGACTGGCTTCCAGTGTGGGAGGTCTTTGATTCGAATCCAAAGCCGAGTCGAACTGATCCCGTGCTAGATTGATACTTGTCGGCGCCTACTAGCCTGGCCTTTGGGATTAATGGATTGAGGCAAGGATTGGTTTTTGTTCATTGTCGGGATAATGTGATTTGGGTGGGATATCGATCGGGTCATGGTGCTTGTGACCCAGTCTTCAATGCGCAGGTTAAAATTAATTCTGCACATCTTCACTTCTGATTTCTGCAGAATCAAACTAAACTACTTAGTATAATGATGAACCAAATATATTTATCTAAAAGAATATGGCAGAAAGTGACAAAAATCGGATTATGCAACATTAACCCCCCCTAACCAATGCCCCCCCCCTCATTGATTCCCCGCCCCCCCTCCCCCTGCCTGCTATACGTTTGAAGTGAGTGGAGAGAGACCGTTGGAGTCGGTTCCCAGGTGGCGGGAAGCAGAGAGTGTCCAGTTACAAGGGGGCCTGCAGCGAATAAGGGTTTGTTGGGAAGCGAGAGGTTCCCAGACAGGTGCACTGGAAAACATATGTGACTATTCTTTATTTATATACATATCATAAATTATATAGCACATATATATAAAAAAAAACTTCCCAGCGAGTGGCGTGTCGGGCCCCGCGCAGGGGGTGGAGCGGTGCATGGAGGGCACCCCCCCTACCCCCATCCCCAGGGGGGGGGGGGGGGAGGAGGAGCACTACAGAGCTTATTACAGGCGATAAGGGGCTTATCACTATCCATATATGTATATATAGCAGGCAATGTTCTAACACGTTATATATGGTTTATCATGCTATACAGTAAAACCTCTCTAACCGACCACCTCCACAGATCGACCACTCCCCTATATCGATCGCTTTATTTGGGTCCCAACAATACCATTGTAAGGATATTCTACCTCTCTAAACCGACCCTCTCCCTAAATGGGCCACTTAAAGTCGGTCCCGAGGTCGGTCGATTTAGAGAGGTTTATACACATATATATATATATATTTATATATATATATATATATAGACAATAACACCAAAAAGTGCTGGTCGGATCATGGCACCCCTTTAATTTAATAGCATCACCTCTGTGTCTAACTGACAACTGTCTTTTGCGGACAATGAACCGTTTTTCACCTATTTGATCAATATTCTCTGTCAATACCGACATGCCATATACATATTCTATTGAAATGTGTCTTTGTTCCATTTTATTTAAATACATTATGTATACAAAACCTCATGTAAGGACCATCCTAGTCAGTCAAGTATAAAAGAAAAACATTGGTTTCAACCTATTCTGTCAGTCAGTCTCTGCTTATAATGGATCTCTCTCTATAACGGCATCTTGCTCCAGTCCCATGGGTGTCCATTATAGAATGTATATATATGTGTGTGTGTGTGTGTGTGTGTGTGGAGTCGTGTGTATGGCGGAATGACTTGCATAATTAATGCGTTGATCACACACTTGGTGTTGGATGCAAACATGAATTTATAATATATATATATATTTTACATCCTATATATTTTACATCCTAGCAACATCTAAGGTCATATGACCAGACGGGATGGGCGAATGAGTTAGAGCATCCGTCTCCCGTGTTGGTAGATCGTGGGGTCGTGGGTTCGAACCCTGGTCGAGTCAAACCAATGACTTAAAAATTGATACTTGTCGCTTCCTAGCATGACGGTCGGCATTATTAGGATAGGGCAAGGACTGATTGGCTCAGTGTCAGGATATTGTGACTGAGTGGGATATCAGGTCATGGTGCTGGTGGCCTGGTCTTCCAGTGGGGCAGCACTATAATGTCGCCATGAGTGCGCACTGTCACAAGTCGGTGCCCGTCCTGATATGACCTTAGATGTTGATAGGACAAAACAACAACAAACAAACAAATCTAAGGTCATATCAGGACGGGTACCGATTTCTGATAGTGTGCACTCATGGCGACTTTATAGTGCTGCCCCACTGGAAGACCAGGCTGTCAGCATCATGACCTTATATCCCACACAGTCACCTAATCCTGTCCTTGTAGTTTGTACTATCCTATTAATGCCGAGCACCATGCTAGGTAGCGAGCGACAAGTATCAGTTTGGTAAGTTATTAGTTTCCCTCGGCTGGGAATCAAATTCGTGACCTTCCGCATGATTCAGCCACCACGAGGAGCAGGTGGGCGGATGGGGCGGGCCGGTTTGTTAATTTGGACTTTACATCCTAGCAACATCTAAGTGTAAAGTCGTCGGCTGGCAGATGTGGTTGTGTAGGCAGGCTAAATAGGAAATCACTACAGGCAAGTAGAGGAAAGGCAGAGTATAGAGTGAAAGTTAGAGAGAGAGCTTTGACCCTCAGGTTTATTATGATATAGTGGTTTTAGAATCAAGATGGCCTGTCACATGACCAGGTCCTCCAATCAACAGTAAGCATTTACATATCCACCAATCAACAGTAAGCGTGCTTGCATGCCTTGGTTGTTTTGGCCTCACCTGCCCTGTTGTGTCTTGGTGTGCAGTGATCCGTAGCTAACATGGGGGGGGGGGGGTTGTGAGCAGAGCTGCCAAGGCCCAATCACACTAACAGTAGTGCCCCTCTCACACTATCCATGGAATACACAATGTCTATTTAATCTAAGTAAAGGATCACCAGCACTACACAATACCACATGCATCTGGTCACATTACATCATTTACCTTATATATAACCTTTGTAATCCATTATAGACCAGTTCACATCACCCACCTATGTGCAATTATCGGAATATTTTACATAAGGACATCTCAAGACGGCACCAACTTACAACTGCACACTTATGGCGACTTTATAGTGCTGCCCCATGGGGACATTTGGGCTGCATGACCCAATATCCCACTCAGTCACATTATCCGAATAGTGAGCAACCCAATCCTTTCCCAATCCTATTAATGCTGAACGCCAGGCCAGGCTAGGTAGCGGCAAGTATCGATTTGGTATACATCATCGGTTTGACTCAGCTAACGTTTGAATATATTACCTCCCGAATGGGAAGCCAGCTAACGCTTTTACCGATTCAGCCATCTTGTCTAGTTCCAGTGGCAGGTAGGCAAGCAGGCAGGCAGGCAAGCAGGCAAGCCACTAAATAGGGAATACATCATCGGTGTGATGCATATTGAATGAGAAGACCCCTTTTCAATCAAGCCGGTCACATATTGAAAAGCGCCGTCCCACTCGCACTCCGACCCAAATAAATAATTAATTGACGCATTTCCTGGTGCATTCCCTGGGGGCCGTAGAGGAGTGAAAACTGCCTTTGTTTATGGGTGAGGCACATGTATTATTCAGGGTGCCTTATGTGTTGTTCGACATTCCAACACGAGAAGCTCTTTGCAAATTCTCCTCTTGGTGATTTTTCAAAAGTGAAAAAAACCCACCAAAACCCCAAAACAAACTACCAGTATCACGTGACTAGTTTGGATATTTAATAATCACACACACATATATGAAGGGTTCAGGTGCGAAACCCTGTAAACGCCAATCAAACAATTTAATTAAAATAACAGATTTTTGTATGTGAAGGTAATTTTATTTTTCACCAATTCCACTGTTGCTGTGATGAAATGATTATGGAGCAATACAAAAAAACGTAGTTCAAAGTATTAACAGAATGAAGTTTTTGAAGGCTTGACTTCAATGTTTACCTCAATTTTTGGATTGACGTTTGCAGGGTTTTGCACATGAAAACCTCATATATATATATATATTATATATATATATATATATATTTATATTTTACCTCGGTAAACAGCCTCAGGCTAGCCTCAGGCTAGGGAGAGAGGTAAGCACGTCCGGTACCAGCAATTAGCATATACAACTCACGACTGGATAACGTGTCGTTGGGTTGCTCCGGCAAAAATAGTCTACATACAAGCAAATACGCAGTAAGTATAATAAAAACTGTGGTTAGCTTAATTATGATGCATTAGAGCATCAATATGGAAAGTTTAGACTTTCGTTGGTCCAATTTGGACGAGTTATTTGGTTATAAACAACCAAGGATAGAACACTCGAGTGGGTTTCGCGAAGGAACCAAACCGGTCATTAGCGGTTATGTCAACACCCGGGTCACCGTGTGACTATGGGTAGAGATGTGGGTTTCGCCCTATCTCATGTGGAAATTCTCTCGTACTCTAATAGAGAGTAATGTTGGAGATGCTCCTGGGTTTCTTTTATAGACTCCCCTAGACAAAACTTTTTCAGGCGTTTCTCCGAGTTTCGTAGCATTTTCTCCAACTTGTTGACGTAGTAGTCACAGGTGGGAGAAGTGTGCGGAACAGAGGGATGGGCGGGCCGATACACTGGTCCCGACCCCGCGTAAGGTTTGGGCTTGACCCACAACCCACGCACAAATTTAGCTTATTACGCCTGTGTTATAACGGTATAAACACGTTCTTTAACACCAATAGATGTCCAAATGAGTTTGAAACAACCATATTGTGACATATATATATACCGGGACTGATCAAAAATGTTTGTTTCAGTTCCCGATGGCCACGAAGCGGAGTAAGCGCGGTGCAGCAGCAGCCGAGGGGCGTGTTCCGAGTGGAGTGGACGAGGAGTACGACTCCTCACCCGTGTTGTCGGCAGGGCCGTCGACACAGCCCCGGGCGCATATCCTCTCCGACCCGGACGAGGACGCAGTGCCTGATGTGCCTGCGCCTCCAGATTGGGAGGCTCGCTTTGCAAGATTGGAAAGCCACATCTTGACTGCCAAATCGCCTGTGTCTCGGAAGGGGCGTAGGCCGAGTGTCCAGAGGATTCATTTGAGGATTTCTTGGACACAGACTCGGCGGTGGAGCTTAAGGCTCCTCCTCCTCCTTCTCCTAAACGGAGGAAGAAGAAGAAACAGGTGATTTCTTCGGGTGATGAATTCACCAAGGAGCGGGCAGAGACTGGTTTTCGCAAAAAGCGGAAGACTAAGTCCAAAAAGAAGAAGAGGAAGAGGAAATATTCTTCTTCTGAGTCGTCCACTGAGTCTACTTCTACGGAATCAGACTCAGACACCGTATATGAAGGGGTCTATGCGGACATTGGCACTAAAGTGGCTAAGAAGGTGGAGAAGCCAAAGGCTAAGCGGGTTAAAACCACTACGCTTATGCGCGAGACCGTGAATGGTCATTTTCGCACGTTCAAACCGGCGGAGGTTATCTCCAAGTTAGGAGATGAGTTAACAGGCATAAAGGGTGTTCCCAACTCCATCATTAAAGAAATGGATCGGGATGTCAATATGACGGATGACCGTAAGAAGTTTGAGGATGTGTTGCACACAGTGCATAAGGCAGTGTTGGCTACCCTAACAGCTATTGTTCCTGTGGCTAATAGGATGCAGAGTGAAAATAAGTTCTCGTCTTTGGCTAAGACAATGGACAAAGGCATTGCAGTGTTAGCGGCGGCAGGTAATTACCTGTCGTTTCGAAGATATGAAAATGTCTTCAAGTCAGTTTGCACAGATGCTGGCAAGGAAGTGGCTCGCTCTAAGAAGGTTACCGATAATGAGGGGAAGGAGTTTACGCTTTATCTTGCTCCAGAGCCGATTAAACCAAGATGTTTGGCGGTCAACTACAATACCTCTATAAAGAGGTAGAGACTGCAGCCAAGAGTGGCAAAAACATGGATGGCAAGAAGAAACAGGAAGTTCCTCGTTTCAAAAAGTCACGAGGGGATTTTCGTCCACGACGGTTCACCAGAGGAACCAGACCGAGTTCAAACTTCGGTCAAGGGTTTCGGGGCCGGGGCGCTCGCCCAGGCTGGACCGACAACACCGCACGGCCAATAGGTCGAGGGTTCAACTCGTCGAGACCTTTCCCCAGGGGCGGGTCCAAGTAGAGGTCCAAACACAAACTTTACAAGTCCCTGCAGCCTCTAAAAACACACAAACTGTAAGCAACTTTGTGGCTGGTAATATTAGTAATCATATTTCTGAGTGGCACAAAATTACTAGTGACCAAGAAATTATAGAAATAGTTAGGGGTGTTCAAATTCCTTTTACACAAATTCCTGTACAAAGTATAATACCTTTTCCATATAACATTCAACCAGTTGAACGAGACGCACTAACTAAACAGGTACATAAATTCTTTGAGAAAGGAATTATACAAAAAGTGACACACTGTTCAGGACAGTTTATTTCAAACATTTTCTCGAGACCGAAGCCTAATGGTGATGTTCGAATGATCCTGGATTTAACAATCCTTAATAAAAGGGTGGAATATCGACATTTTAAAATGTTCTCTCTAGATACGGCACGAGATCTGATTACACCAGATGCGTGGATGGCTAGTGTTGATTTACAGGATGCATATTATACGCTTCCCATAATGGAACAATACCGAAAATTTCTTCGATTTATTTGGGATAACCAACTCTATGAGTTTACCTGCATGCCGAATGGCTTAGCTTGTGCGCCACGTTTATTTACTAAATTGCTTAAACCTGTTTTCTCGGTAATGGCGAGGAAGGGTCACATAATGTTTCCATACATAGATGATTCTTTTATTATAGCATCAACACAAATTGGTTGTGTGAATGCAGTTTTGGATTTATGTGCATTACTCACTAAATTGGGGTTTTATGTACATCAACAAAAGTCAGTGTTTAAACCAACAAAACAACTCAAATGTTTAGGGTTTATTCTGGATACACAGTCCCTTACAGTGTCGATAACAGAACAAAAACTAATTAAGTTTATGACTACAGCGACTCAGCTTATTAAGTTATCAAAGCCAAAAATTAGACAGGTTGCTGTTCTTATTGGCATAATGACCTCATATGCACCTGCGGTGTTATATGGGAAGGCCCATATTAAGTCGCTAGAAATAGATAAAAATTTAGCGTTAACACGAACTAAAGGCAATTTTGAGCGAAAGATGTTTATTTCGCAAGAAGGGTTACAGGATATTGGATGGTGGATGCAACATATAGCAAGTTCACCAAATCCAATCCGCATGGCGGAACCTAATACAGTAATTACTACTGATGCTTCGTTAGAAGGTTGGGGAGCTCATCGAGATGGGGTCACAACAGGAGGTAGATGGCTTGATGATGAAAAATCAGACTATATTAATGCACTAGAATTGCGTGCTATTTATCTGGGCTTACGTAGTTTAGTAAAGATAAATAAATCACAGGTTAGAATACTAACTGATAATACTACTGCCATGGCATATATTCGTAACATGGGTGGAACCAAATCAAAGTCTTGCAATCAGTTATCTAAACTGATTTGGAACTGGGCACAGGCTCAACAAGTCTGGCTGACTGTAGCGCATATTCCAGGGTCACAAAATACACTTGCAGATTATAAAAGTAGAAATTTCCATGACCATTTAGAGTGGTCTCTCTCTACACATTTGTTTAACTTCGTTTGTGAAAAATGGGGTACACCTGAAGTTGACTTATTTGCATCACGAAATAATAACAAGTTACCCTGTTATGTTTCTTGGCATCCTGAACCGGATGCTTGGAAAGTAGATGCGTTTGCTATTACCTGGGAAAATAATTATTTTTATATTTTCCCACCATTTAGCATTATCAGCCGAGTAGTGAGAAAAATCGGCTTGGAAGGGACACATGCGATACTGGTGGTGCCCGATTGGGACACGCAACCTTGGCTGCCAGCAGTTTCACAACTGGCAAAAGATCGTATACGATTCCCAAGAAAACTCGGGAATCTGACGCACCACGGACCGCTAGTGGTTCACGGCGACGTGTCAACGACGCCCCTATTGGCATTCCTTTTCTAAGGAAGCAGCTACAGCAATTTGGATTGGACAGAATTACTGAGGATAGGATAGTATCGGATGCCTGGAGGCCAGGAACTGTCAAAATGTATACAACCTATTTAAAGAAATGGGGTGTACATTGTTTGTTAATGAAAGTTAAGCCAACAAATCCAAAGATTTCACAAGTAGCTCGGTTTCTTCGTTCTCTAGAGGATGAAGGACTTTCCTTTGGATCGATTAATGCGGCGAGGTGTGCGTTATCAATTATATTACCTAGAATTGATGGCGAAACAGTTGGAAAACATCATGTTATTTGTTATTTACTTCGTTCAATTTATCAAAGGAATCCTCCAAAACCAAAGTATAGTCGGTTTTGGGATGTTTCTATAGTATTTAAGTTGTTTCAGGCTTGGCCTCACAACTCGTGGTTAGATATAAAACAGTTAGGTTTTAAGGTCGCGGTCCTGTTATTGTTAGTAACCGGACACAGAGGACAGACGATTGTTGCTTTATCCTTAACTGGATTAGAAATAGACAAGCAACAAGCTACGTTTGATTTAGAAAAATTGCTTAAATCGAACACGTTAGGTGACCCTTTATCAACGGTTCACTTAGACTGTTTTCCGAATGATCGGAAATTATGTGTTGTGTCGGCCATACGGGCTTATATATACAAGACAAAGGATTTACGTGCATCACAACAACTATTAGTGAGCTTTATAAAGCCACATAAGGCGATTTCACGAGACACACTTGCCAGATGGACAATTACGGTGTTGAAATTGGCTGGAGTGGATACGAGTAAATACTCTTCCCACTCAACTAGAGGAGCCATGGTCTCCAAGGCACGGGTGCTTGGTATTTCTGTGAAAAGAATACTAGCGCATGCAGGCTGGAAGACGGCTAAGTCGTTTGCAAAACATTATAATAAACGACTAGAAAAGCCTACCGGCGTTGCAAAGCGTCTTCTCGCCAACTAACAAGAATAGGTGAGAACAAAAATTTAGAATGTTATAATAATAAGAAAGAATGATATTAAGGATAAAAATGAATTATGTAAAGGTCTCCCTAGCCTGAGGCTAGCCTGAGGCTGTTTACCGAGGTAAAATAGTATAGTTATACGAGTCTTACCTTGGTACAGATGATGGATAACTGTTGTTTTACCGAGGTATAAGCCTCGGATAGATGTGGGCTAGGGCCCTCCCGCCACACCCTGCCACATCTATTCCGTTGGTGTACCTTTTCGGTAAAGTAATAGTATCCATTGTTTGAAAGTCATTTTTATCCTCAATAAGTAGGTTAAGATTGCTGGTACCGGACGTGCTTACCTCTCCCTAGCCCACATCTATCCGAGGCTTATACCTCGGTAAAACAACAGTTATCCATCATCTGTACCAAGGTAAGACTCGTATAACTATACTATATATATATATATATATATATAGCTAGTATATAAATATACGGGTATAAATCGTCGGTATGAGGTTTATTATTATTATTATGATTGTTACTGTATAATATTGTTAACTTCAAATAACGGACAAATATCGATTAACTGCGGCCTGCTGGCCTACGGTGGCGCCGCCACCGGCAGTTCTTGGTACTTATGCTCACTCGCTGTATGGATCACTTTGGTTCGAAAAGTGTAATGTGTAATATGTGTGTGTATCGTAGAGGCAGTGCATTGGGGAATATTGCACTCAGAGCAGGATTCGAACCCATACTTCATGCCATTCCGGGGCTAGCATCATAACCATGAGAGGTCAAACCAATGACTTTAAAATTCATACTTGTCGCCTCCTAGCCTGTCACTCGGCATTGTTAGGATAGAGCTGGTTGGCTTAGTGTCAGGAAAATGTGACTGAGTGGGATATCAGGTGCTGGTGCTGGTGGCCTGGTCTCCGAGTGGGGCAGCACTATAAGGTACCCATGAGTGCACACTGGCACAAGTCGGTACCCGTCCTGATATGACCTTAGATGTTGCGAGGACGTAAGACAACAACAAACAAGCAAACAAACTTGAGCACACTGACGCATGCGCAGCCCAGCCCGTAGTTTGACGTCATTCCCATATGGATCATTTTCAGAAACTTTGCATTGTCATTTGCATTTGCATTTGCAGAAACTATTTTGTTTCCATGTTACGTTGTTAATGATTAAGCCTTTTTGGGAGGGGGGTAGAAAGTCAAATACTTATTGCTCACTCTGTATATTAAAGCATCCTCGCAATAGTACATACATGTTTAAAGTAGTGTAGTAGTCTATACATGAGCCCTACTACCACGCGGTAGCGGCGGAGACTACGCCGCACACCGTACACTGAACTGCGCTAGGTGGCGGCATGCTAGCCACCGGGCAGACCCCCGACGGGGCTGCCCTCTACTACGTGTGGCTAGCTCACCCCCCCAACCACCTATAGAGTCGATGTGGGATCTGGCGAGTGAGGGGCGGGTCAGTTGACTGGACGCCACAGAGAGCAGAGAGGTTTAATAAACCAAGTTGAAGCGTACTTATATTGGATCTTGGCGTTCTTCCGTGTGTGCGTGGCAATGAGAGGAGGAAGGCCGTGGGCCATTACAGTTGCATAGTCCGATGAAAACATCAAATTTTCAAACCAAAACACTTATCTAGATTTGATTCTATATATTCAACTTATGCCTAGTACACACCTCCCGTTTACGATTCGCGCACTAAAACTCGCGACTCGACCCGACCCGCTTAAAACTGAAAACGGGCCGATTCATTTTTCGAATCGCGAATCGCAATCGTAATCGGCTCACTTTAGCCCTAAAAACTGAGTGTTATACGTGAATCGCAATTGCTAGGTGTGCGCGGGGAGCGCACACCTAGCGATTTTTGTGCGCGAAACGGGCAGTTTTCAATCGTATACGGGAGGTGTGTGCGCACAAACGGTAGGTGTGTACCAGGCATTAGACACTGGTATGCTTATTAAGCATTTATTGCTGCATAGAAAGCATAATAAGTCAATTAATAGAACCCGTTACTACTGAAGTCTATGGTGTCAGAGTTTTGGCGTGCTTGCCAAAATTATTTTGGCATGTTTTGAAATCAAATATATTCAAAATTAGCCATTTAAAGTTAAAGTTACTTCAAACTAAAGTGAAGTGGATTATAACGATTAGTATAATATATTTATCTCAGAAAATAGCAGAAACTCAAAAGCATCGGACTATGCAACTTTAATCTATCACACAAAATGCGTCCAAAATATGCTTATGTGATTTTGTGCAAAAGTTGCCATGATTGTTCACCTTCACAATGTCTACAGGTACACATTCCGGTATGACCTTAGATGTTGTTAAGTCGTAAAACTCCAACAAATGATGTATTACTAAAGTGGCCAATTGTGGCGGCGGTGTTTTAAAATTAAAACTACAAATTTATTAAATAGATTTTTGTCGTTGGGTTCGGCGAGTGTTGGTGGAATTGTTGTTTTAGTTTTATGGTGGTGTGTATGTGTGAATGTATGTATTTATGGTGGTGTGTATGTGAATGTATGTATTTACGGTGGTGTGTGTGTGAATATGTATTTATGGTGGTGTGTATGTGAATGTATGTATTTACGGTGGTGTGTATGTGAATGTATGTATTTATTTTGGTGTGTATGTGTGAATGTATGTATTTATGGTGGTGTGTATGTGAATGTATGTATTTACGGTGGTGTGTATGTGAATGTATGTATTTATGGTGGTGTGTATGTGAATGTATGTATTTATGGTGGTGTGTGTGTGAATGTATGTATTTATGGTGGTGTGTATGTGAATGTATGTATTTATGGTGGTGTGTATGTGAATGTATGTATTTAAGGTGGTGTGTATGTGAATGTATGTATTTATGGTGGTGTGTATGTGAATGTATGTATTTATGGTGGTGTGTATGTGAATGTATGTATTTATGGTGGTGTGTATGTGAATGTATGTATTTGTGGTGTGTATGTGAATGTATGTATTTAAGGTGGTGTGTATGTGAATCTATGTATTTATGGTGGTGTGTATGTGAATGTATGCATTTACGGTGGGGTGTTTGTGAGTGTATGTATTTACGGTGGTGTGTGTGAATGTATGTATTTACGGCGGTGTGTATGTGAATGTATGTATTTAGGTGGGTGTATGTGAATGTATTATGGTGGTGTGTATGTGAATGTATGTATTTACGGTGGTGTATGTGAATGTATGTATTTACGGTGGTGTGTATGTGAATGTTGTATTTAGGTGTGTGTATTTGAATGTATGTATTTATGGTGGTGTGTATGTGAATGTATGTATTTATGGTGGTGTGTATGTGAATGTATGTATTTATGGTGGTGTGTATGTGAATGTATGTATTTACGGTGGTGTGTATGTGAATGTATGTATTTACGGTGGTGTGTATGTGAATGTATGTATTTATGGTGGTGTGTATGTGAATGTATGTATTTACGGTGGTGTGTATGTGAATGTATGTATTTATGGTGGTGTGTATGTGAATGTATGTATTTACGGTGGTGTGTATGTGAATGTATGTATTTAAGGTGGTGTGTATGTGAATGTATGTATTTACGGTGGTGTGTATATAAATGTATATATTTATGGTGGTGTGTATGTGAATGGATGTATTTACGGTGGTGTGTGTGTGAATGTATGTATTTACGGTGGTGTGTATGTGAATGTATGTATTTATGGTGGTGTGTATGTGAATGTATGTATTTATGGTGGTGTGTATGTGAATGTATGTATTTACGGTGGTGTGTATGTGAATGTATGTATTTACAGTGGTGTGTATGTGAATGTATGTATTTATGGTGGTGTGTATGTGAATGTATGTATTTACGGTGGTGTGTATGTGAATGTATGTATTTATGGTGGTGTGTATGTGAATGTATGTATTTACGGTGGTGTGTATTTGAATGTACGTATTTAAGGTGGTGTGTATGTGAATGGATGTATTTATGGTGGTGTGTATATAAATGTATATATTTATGGTGGTGTGTATGTGAATGGATGTATTTACGGTGGTGTGTGTGTGAATGTATGTATTTACGGTGGTGTGTATGTGAATGTATGTATTTATTTTGGTGTGTATGTGAATGTATGTATTTACGGTGGTGTGTATGTGAATGTATGTATTTACGGTGGTGTGTATGTGAATGTATGTATTTATGGTGGTGTGTATGTAAATGTAT
>CM059195.1:74223833-74244747 GCA_030323885.1 Branchipolynoe longqiensis
TGCATGGTCCGATGAAATATAATTTTGTCAAAATTAAAACAACTACTTACATTTGGTCCTATATATCCAACTTAGATACTGGTGCATTAGCTAATGATTTGGGACAGCATATGCAGAATAACCAGTGAATTTATAACCTCACCCCTTTGGACACTCACTTTGAAACACCCATTATGCAGAGAGGCCATTAACCAATTAGGCCAATCTCATGACCTCATTAGCCACACCCAAACCAAGTAGGCCTACTGTGCAGGGCCATAGAGGGGAAGGGGAAATGAGGTGGATGTTGCCCCTCCCCTCCATGTTGGATATTCAATGCTGTTTGGTCAGTTCTATAAATATAATTAATCAATTTGGGTAATTTAAATTTAGAAATTTTTACATTTGTCAATTAAAATTGCATCTGCCTTTGGGACTATGTATGGTATGAGGTAGGATGAGACATATGGATGATATAACAGTAAATAAAACAGAGCAATAATATGTACATGAGAAATGCAAACCCAGAAACCTGCGCAATTGCGAAGATCCTGTCAAATCCATTAATGCTCAGGCCCGCTGAATCATAGAATGTGCAGTTTGTCGTAGCCGAGTGTAGTAACTGATATGGTTAATAAAAATCTAAGCAGAATTAAATAATTTTATACTTAGAAGCATATTAATCATGGCTTAATATACAGAAATATGTAGTGCTTATATTGATTTAAAAAAGTAATTCCCAGCCATTCTTTATTCAATGATTAATTAGTGTACAATATTTGTGTGGCATCCAGACACCACTGGTTACACGTGTGACGGAAATTTGTAATGTTATTTCTGAAGATATAAAAAAAAAATGTTAACCTTAAGCATGCATACATGTTAATAAATACTTCCTTTTTGATTTGGGAACTGTTTTGTTTGATATATCAATGCAATACAAGATGTTAATAAGGATTCAACCATGTCCCAAATGTCATGTTACAAATGGAAGACTGTAAAATGGGGGTTTGGGTACAAAAACACTTCATAACTAAAAGGACCAAAGTTGCATACAGTTTATTTAATTTCCCTTATTTCTTTAATCAAATCTGAACATGAATATGAAAAGTATAATGAAAAGAATAAGTAGGAAGTTTTTTCATTGCTGTTTTAAAATCCCATCCAATGCTGACCAGTTTTCAGGAGAGTGACCCATATACATATATTCAATTCTTTATTTCAGACTCAGGATTATGGTAGTTACATAATTTGGTCCATAGTAGGTAGATATACATATTAATGTGAATAGCATATAAGTAATAGTATGAATACTACCATACTAACCAATATGTGTGTGTGTGTATATATATTTATATATATATATTATATATATATATATATTATATATATTAGTATTGGCGTTCAAACCTTTTTTTTTTTTTGGTCCACCAAAACACACCTTGTATATATATATGACATATATACAGTGCATATATAAAATGTATTTACTGCATTCCCAGAATGTCCCTCACCCAACAGAAATACCTACCTACAGCCCTGTCAGGTTGCAGTATTAGTAGGTCATCTCACATCACATGGTCATCACGAGATGACCATTTGGGTCATAGCCACAAGACTTTTGGCAAGCTTGTCAAAATTATTTTGGGTTCTTTCAGCTCAAATTGCTCAAAAACTAGCCATTTTTCATCAAAGTTACTCATGACTAATGAATATTAGGATATAATGGTCAACCTGAGCTATTTATCTAAAAAATGACTAACAAATAGACTACATCACGGTTCCAGCGGCGCGGTGCATTGTGGGATGCATCAGAGCAAAACAACCCCCCCAAAAGCACATGGCACATGCTACTACACTGGGTGCAGCTATCAAATGTGTTAGTTTCAGCTCATCTCAGCTCTTGTTTGAAACATAGAATACCAACTAAAAAAATATATATAATAAATTAAGATATTAATCTTTTATCCAGCATTGCATTTACATCAATATAATCAGCACATCTTATGCCATGTGCATTTAGATTTAGAAAGATCTAGGCACTCAGACTAGTGTTAGAGCCATAGCCAGAGTACTCAATGCATTGTCAATGGCAGTGAGCAATCTCCATACAGAAAAAGTAAAATATTGATAAAACCACACCACCTAGAGACAAACCGCTTGGAACACATATAGAAAACATGTTTACCAAAAAGATTATATTAAATTTATAAGGTTAGGGTTTTGGATTTCTATTAATTTTGAATAAAACTAACGTTTTTCACTGCGCGCATTGGCAAACTCAATGGCCGTATGCCTTTGCTTTGCTCCCAACGCCGTTTTCAGCGCATGCGCAGTCGGAACCGTGATGTAGTCTATTCAAACCCCATCGGACCATGCAACTTTAAAGTTGACAGTCACATTGTAGTTAAAGAATGAGAAAATCACCATGCAAGGTTCACCCAATCTTCATAAAAAATTGGCCAATAGATAGAAAACAGGTATGCAAAGATGAATATGGTACTTTAAAAAATGAATACCCTCAAACTTGAGTGATTTCGAGAGGTATTGGTTGACGAAAAAGTATTCGCATCAATTTTCATACAGCGCGCCTCGCAGATGCGTACCTGGCCTCGGTATGGTTTCAACATGGCCGTGGCGTGAATAGCATCAATAGACGAGATCACCATTCCAAGTGCGGATGCGCTGAAAATGGCATTGGCAGCAAAGCAAGGCCGTACGGCCATTGAGTTTGCCGATACGCATAGGGAAAAACTTCTATTTTATTCAAAATTAATAACAATTTGGCACAAACATGAATGGATGGATGCAATATAATAATATAATGATTATGTTGATCTAAGAAACATACAATTTCAGTCACTTTACAGGCTGATGTTTACATCACCATTGATTAGACATAAGTAATTCTTGTTCTAAATATTTACATGTCAAATGTGTCAACAAAAACTTGTTTCAAAGAAATATATAGCCAATGTCTGATTAACCCTACCCATTTCCTAGCCCAACAAATGTCATTAACCATAGGATATAAATAAAAACATGAATTAAATGAGTAAAATTGACTCTGGCTATGGCTCTAACACTAGTCTGGGTGCCCAGATTGTTCTCAATCTGAATGCAGATGGTATAAGATATGCTGATTAGATTGATCTAAATGCAATGCTAGATAAAACATATAACATCTTAATTTACTATATATATTTTTTTAGTTGGTATTCTATGTTTCAAAGAAGGGCTGAGATGAGCTAAACCTAGCACATTTCATAGCTGCACCCAGTGTCTTAGCATTGGCCATGTGCTTCACGGGGGTTTGTTATCTTCCACGCATCCCACAATGCACCGCGCGCCTGGAATGGTGATGTCTATTTCATTTAAGAGCTGTATTTTGTTATGTAACATGCAGTTTGTTGTAAAGCACATACAGAATGGAAACTTTGTTTTATCAAAACTACGTTGTTATGAAATACATATGTAGGGTACATAAATATTATATCTCGTCATATACACTAATAATCTGAAATACCAATATAGAGGGAGTGCACGTGACAATAAAATATTACGAAGAGACCTTACCTTCGGAGTCCATGGCCCAGGTCCAATACTCACCCCTTACGCAGAAGGTGAGCTGGCTCACGGCACCAATGTAATGGCCCACGGCCCACCGACTCTCTCACACTCACGGAAGAACACCAAGATTCAATCAAGTGTACGCTTCACCCTTGGTTTATTGAACCATCTGCTCTTCACGGCGTCAGTAGTTGTCTGACCCGCCCCCTGACTCGCCAGATCCCACATCGACTCTCAGGTGTGTGTGGGGGGGTGGGTCAACCACACGCAGTAGAGGTCAGCCCGGCTAGGGTCTGACCGGTGGTGACCCGTGCCGCCATCTAGCGCAGTGTAGTGGTACTGCGCTGATGGCGTCGTAGTCTCCGCTGCTACCGCGTGATAGTAGAGCTCATGTTCAGACTACTACATGTATATGTATATATGTATATATGTATATCTAACTGTTTGTCTATCTATCTATCTATCTATTTATATATATGTATATATATATATATATACCTGTTTGTAGATCTATCTACCTGACTACCTGTCTATCTATCTATCTATATATTTATATATCTATCTATCTGTCTATCTATCTATGTAAAGGGGAGATTTCCAGCTTTCATTTGCAACCAAAAAATGTAAAAAATTCAAATATTAGATTTTAGCTCTCGATGTGACACTTCTGGCCAGTTTTCAGGAGAGACCCATTTATGCATCTATCTAGCTACTAAGCTATGTAACCAGGTTACTCTGTATATATTACATCTATGTATATGTATATATATAAATAAGCTCCTTATGGCATGTAATGATTATGACTGCTCGAGGAACTGCCGGCCACCCCACCTTCCCCCACACATCCTGTGGGCGGTGGGGCGGGGTTGGGGTGGGGGTTGGGGTTGGGGGGGGGGGTGACCTCTGCGCTTCACATCCTTCCAGGGTATCCATTCCGCCGAGCACAGGCCCCTCTGGCGGCACAACTCTGAATTATATATATTATTTGTAAATATAGATACTCTCTGCCAATGCAGAGTAACAAGGGAAGTGGGTTGAGTAGAGGTGTATATTCTGGCAAGGTTACTCATCTTGCGTAATAAAAGAAATTCCCAAAGCGACCAGCATGACTTGGCTTCGCTGGTTAGTGAGCTGGGAGCCGGTGGGATAGAGGCGATACTATATTTCACATACATAGAATCATATGCGTTACTGACAGAGTGGCGCTTTATGCTACTCGTATAAGGATCAGTTGGTTAGTTGGTTGTTGGAGTTTCACATCATGGCAACATCTGAGGTCATATCAGGATGGGTACGGACTTGTGACAGTGCACACTCATGGTGACTTCATAGTGCTGCCCCACTGGGAAATCAGGCCACTGACACCATGACCCAATATCTCACCCAGTCACATTGTCCTGACACTGAACTAACTAGTCCTTGCCCTATCCTATTAATGCCAAGCACCAGGCTAGGAAGTGTAAAGAATTAGTATCAATTTGAAAGTCATCAGTTAGACTCGACCGGGAACCAAACTCCTGACTTTCTGCATGCGAGGCCCGCGCTCTACCGATTAGGCCACCGCTACCAGTTCATATAATACATCAGACATCACATACATATACAAGGTATTAGCATGGTGCTTGAATGCTCGAATGCTACCAGCAAGGTCTCATTTGCCATAGCAGTTTAACTGTTTAATCGCAAGTTATATGGTTTTATTTATAGAAAATAATGAAAATATAAAGTCGGAACTAGTTGCTTCCTTCTCCCTAGTCCACGATTACCCGAGGCTTGTACCTCGGGAAAACAAGAGTTATCCATCATCTGTACCCAGGTAAGATTCGTATAACTATTCTATATATTATATACATATATATTATATATATTATATATATTATATATATTATATATATTATATATATATTTATATATATTATATATATTAATAATATATTATATATATTATATATAATATATTAATATATTATATATATTATATAGATTATGTATATTATGTATATTATGTATATTATATATAATATATTATATATATTATATATATTATATATATATTATATAAATTATATATATTATATATATTATATATTACATGTATATAGTATTATAGGGACAGGCTATATATATTATATAGAAGTACACCATCTACTTTCGATCAGGATGAAGCTAGGCTTATTTGGGAGTTGGAAACCTTCCAATGCACTCTGCAGCAATTGACACAAGCCTTATACAATGCGTGGGAGTAGCTGTATGGGTGGTAGCTGATAAGTGTATGTGTGTCGGGGGGGGGGGCAGGTGCGGGTGATGGAGGGGGGGCGCTCGGTGGGGGGAGTCACTGCCAAGGTCTTAGAATAGCAGGGTGAAGAATGAAGATAGTGGTATGAAGGAAGCCAGCCCCTCACGGTGAGTTATCTGTGAACTAAATCCTTATTGTATCCGGCACCGGGCACGGTTGCCTAATCGGTAGAGCACGGGCCTCATGTGCGGAAGGTCGGGATTTCGGTTCCTGGTCGAGTCAAACCAATGACTTTAAAATTGATACTTGTCACTTCCTAGCTTCGCACTCAGCATTAATAGGATAGGTTAGCTCAGTGTCAGGATAATGTGACTGAGTGGGATATCACGTCATGGTGCCAGTGGCCTGATTTCCTAGTGGGGCAGCACTATAAAAGTCACCATGACTGTGCACTGTCACAAGTTCGTACCCGCCCTGATATGACCTTAGATGTTGCTAGGACGTAAACAACAACCAACAAACAAAACCTGTGACAAGTTGTTTTCTGTGGGGAGGGGGGTTTGATGCTTGCTTAAATTTGCATAATTTGTGTGTTTCATATTTTCTTGTATGAACATGTTTGAGTGATCATTATATTGTACTCTACTTTAGTCTTAAGTCACTTTTATTCTATATTGCCTCAATTTTTTAAATCACAATCTCACATTGCAACTTATTATGACATATAACAAAATGTTGTGTGTGTTAATGTTATGCCTTAGGTCGTAACGAGACAGGATTACCGAATGAGTTAGAGCGTCCATCTCCCGTGTTGGTAGACCATGGGATCATGGGTTTGAACCCTGGTTGAGTCAAACCAATGACTTTAAAATTGATACTTGTCGCTTCCCAGCCAGGCGCTCGGCATTATTAGGACAGGGCAAGGACTGGTGTGCTCAGTGTCAGGATAATGTGACTGAGTGGGATATCCGGTCATGGTGCCAGTGGCCTGATTTCCAAGTGGGACAGCACTATAAAGTCGCCATGAGTGCACACTGTCACAAGTTGGTTTCCGTCCTGATATGACCTTAGATGTTGCTAGGATATAAAACAACAACAAACAAACAAAGCTTAGGTTGTACTACGCACTATTTAAACTTGTCTGATAGGCCGCGGATGACCGGCTCTCCCTGGGCTGCTATATGACACAACTCAGAGAGAAGAGTACAAGAAAAAATGTATGCTTCTCACGTTTATTTCTATCCTACGCCCACTGTGACATTACAGATCCACGTGACCTGCCCCCTGACCAGCCATGTCACAGGTAACCTCTAAAGGTGGAAGGACGCGATAGCAGGAGCTACCAGCAGGTCGCAGTAAGGGAGTAGTCCACCCAGGGGCCCACCCTCCGGCTAGCTTGCTGTCACCTGCTGCCATAGGTGGGCGACATTGGGCACTGCAGTCCTTGCCGCTACCGAATGGTGATGATGAGCCCCATGAATGGACTACTACACTTGTGACTTTCCTGGTGATATTCTTTTGATGATGTCCCAAAATAGAACATAGGGAAGACACTAATAAGGCCACAATGTGATCATTAATGTGAGGTTTATTTGTCACATTATCTAGATTTTAAACTCATTTTTATGTGTTAGGCCACAATTGGGGCTAGGCTACAACTGCACATGTGTATACATGCGTGTGTTGGCTTCCATTGGAGTTCATCAGCTACAGAACACAGACAGAGAAGGAAAGAGATGGGTGAGGGTAGGCGGGGGCTTTGAACAAGGATGAAGGGGGGGAGCACCCAGTGTTCAGAGAGCTGTTAATTATCCTCAGGGATGAAAGATCACTGCGATTTCGCGGATTTTTTCTGTATGCTCCTACTGCAATCCCATGGCACTATATTGTATGCTAATACGTTGTTCAAATGCTGCAGCACCATCAGCATATACTAACTAATACATGGTGCAGATGCCGCAGCACTATCAGCATATACTACTAATACATGCTTCAGATGACTCAGCACACTCAGCATATACTAATATGTGATTCAAATGCCGCAGCACTATCAGTATATACCATTATTTATTAGACTCAACTTCCGGGAATTGTCCGCGATTCCCTGACAATGCTAAGCCTATGGGAGAATATCCGCATTTCTGCTTTTTTGGCTGGAGACCACTTTCATCCCTGTTTCAGGAATGGGGAATCGGATCGCCCACCGAGGGGTCAGGGTCGAACCAGGTCAAGGTAAATGATGAATGAAGCAAAGATTGTGGACTCGAAGACATCAGACGCTCTAAGTTGTGAAGGTTCTATTAAATTCACTTCGGGTTGGCTTCTATGCAGCAGTAACAAATGTTTAATCAATGTTTTGATTTCAAAATCTTAACGCTTCTATTGAACTGTGCAGCTCTAACTATTAGCAGTACTAGTAGTAGCAGTAGTAGTAGCAGTAGTAGTAGCAGTAGTAGTAGCAATAGTAGTAGCAGTAGTATCAGTAGTAGTAGCAGTAGTAGTAACAGTAGTAGTAGTAGCAGTAGTAGTAGTAGTAGCAGTAGTAGTAGCAATAGTGTTAGCAGTAGTAGCAGTAGTAGTAACAGTAGTAGTAGCAGCAGTAGGTGTAGTGGTATCAGTAGTAGGAGTAGTGGTAATAGTAGTAGTAGCAGTGCTAATAGTAGCAATACTAGTAGTAGCAGTAGTAGTAGGAGTAGTAACAGTAGCAGTGGTAGCAGTAATAGTAGTAGCAGTACTAGTATTAGCAGAACTAGAAGTGACAGTACTAGTATTGGCATTATTAGTAATAGGAGTACTAGTAGTAGCAATATCAGTCATAACAATACTAGGAGGAGCAGTACTAGTAGTAGCAGTACTAGTAGTAGCAGTAGTAGTAGTATCAGTACTAGTAGTAGCAGTAGTAGTAGCAGTACTAGTAGTAGCAGTACTAGTGACAGCAGTAGTAGTGATATCAGTACTACTAGGCAGTACTAGTAGTAGCAGTAGCAGTACTACTAGTAGCAGTACTAGTACTAAGAGTAGTAATGATAGCAGTACTAGTAGTAGCAGTACTAGTAGTATCAGTAGCAGTACTACTAGTAGCAGTACTAGTACTAGCAGTAGTAATGATAGCAGTACTAGTAGTAGCAGTACTAGTAGTAGCAGTACTAGTAATATCAGTACTGGTCATAGCAGTACTAGTACTAATAATAGCAGTACTAGGCATAGCAGTACTAGTACTACTAGTAGCAGTACTAGTAGTATCAGTACTACTAGTAGGCTAAGCTCTCAGACTGAGATGGAATTGTCCAACTGGGATAAATTTAAATGTAGATATGGAAATTGAGCATCTTTGAAATAACCTAATGATTATTCCCTGTGATTTTCCACGATTAAGCTCTTAATGTGATCATGTGAAGTTTTTTATTGTTCCCCATTAGCTGTATTTACATGTATTCAGATGAAGCTCATTCTCACGTATTTAGGCCACTGTTAGGGCTAGACTACAATGCACATGTGTAGGAATATTAGTGTGTTGATTGGTTTCCATCAGTGTTCATCTGCTACAGAACAGAGACATAGATGCAAAGAGAGGGTGAGAGAGGGGTGAGCATGGGCGGGGCTTTGAACAAGGCTGAAGCAGGGGAGTGTGCATTGTTCAGAGCGCTGTTCAGGATCGGGAATGGAGCAGCTGATAGCAGCGCGGGATGTGTGGGAGGGGTAGGGGGGGAGGCAGGGGGGGGGGGGACTGGGGGGTCAGCAGTGGCGTAAAACGAAGGTCAAGGACGAACGACGGGAGGGCTGTGGACTCGGCGACATCAGAGATTCTTAGTTCTAGAGACCTTGTAAGCTGACATAAATGTAGACGGTCTCCTCTATCTATGTCGATTTCTGAGGTATTAAAGTGTTGGCTGGCTTCGGGAAACCCCTGCCTCCCTCCGCTCAGTCTGTCTGTCTGTCTTTCTGTGTGTCTGTCTAATCTGTGTAGGCAGGCCCTGTGTGATCGATATCTTTGGAAATGAGAAAGAGATCTGATGGAGAGATTTTCTCCCAGCAAGTTTTCTAGAAAATGCTGAGCGTGCAATCCAGAATAAAAACTAATTAATGACTTGTGTCAACGCGGTTGGTTCGATTTGAGCCCCCCCTCCCCTTCCGCTTCCCCCCCCCCCCCCCCACACACACACTCATTATGCCAGCCTCGGTATGGTTCGAATGGAAATGTTTCTCACACGATATCCGTGGATGGATTCTCAGAGATCGAGGATGGTTTTTTCAAATGTTCTGTTGCTACTAGTACTGCTACAACTAGTACCGCTACTACTACTGCTACTACTAATACTGTTATTACCAGTACTGCTACTACTAGTACTGCTACTACCAGTACTGATACTACTAGTACTGTTACTACTAGTACTGCTACTACTAGTACTGCTATTACTAGTACTGCTACTACTACTAGGACTGCTACTGTTACAGTGCTAGTACTGATATGACTAGTAATGCTACTGCTAGTAGTGCTACTACTAGTACTACTACTGCTATTACTGTCACCACTAGTACTGTTATTACTAGTACTGCTACTACTAGTGCTGCTATGACTAATACTGCTACTACTAGTACTGCTACTACTAGTACTACTACTGCTAGTACTGCCACTACTAGTACTGCTGTTACTAGTACTGCTACTACTAGTACTGCTAGGGCTAGTACTACTACTACTAGTACTGCTAGAACTAGTACTGCTACTAGTACTGCTACTACTAGTACTGCTACTACTAGTATTGCCACGACTAGTACTGCTACTACTAGTACTGTTCCTGATAGTACTCCTATGACTAGTACTGCTACAACTGGTACTGCTACTACTAGTACTGTCACTGCTAGTACTGCTAGTACTAGTACTGCTACTACTAGTACTGCTACTACTAGTACTGTTACTGCTAGTACTGCTATTACTAGTACTGCTACTATTAGTACTGCTACTACTACTACTGTTACTGCTAGTACTGCTATGACTAGTACCGATACTACTAGTACTGCTACTACTACTACTGTTACTGCTAGTACGGATATGACTAGTAGAGCTAGTACTAGTACTGCTACTACTAGTACTGTTACTGCTAGTACTGCTCTGACTAGTACTGCTGGTACTAGTACTGCTACTACTCATATTGCTACTGCTAGTACTGCTACTGCTAGTATTGCTACTGCTAGTATTGCTACTGCTAGTACTGCTACTGCTAGTACTGCTATGACTAGTACTGCTACGACTGGTACTGCTACTACTAGTTCCGGGTGAGGTGGTCTAATCGGTAGAGCCCGTTCGAGTCAAACCAATGACCTTAAAATTGATGCTTTTCACTTCCTAGCATGGCGCTCAGCACTAATAGGATAGGGCAAGGACTGGTTAGCTCACTGTCAGGATAATGTGACTGAGTGGGATATCGGGTCATGGTACTGGCGGCCTGGTCTCCCAGTGGTGCAGCACTATAGTATAAAGACGCCGTAGTGCACACTGTCACAAGCTGTTACCCATCCTGATATGACCTTGGATGTTGCCAGGACGTAAAACTCCAACAACTAACCAACTATTAGAACCAGTAATACTAGTTTTACTGGTAGCAGTACTAATAACCTGACTAGCAGTACCAGTAGTACTAATATTAGTTCCAGTACTATTACTACTAGTACTATTAGTTGTAGCAATATTACTACTACTCCTCCTAGTACTGCTACTAATACTAATAGTACTACTACTAGTACTACTACTAGTTTTACTAGTAGGACTATTAGTACTACTACTAGTTATACTAGTAGTAGTACTAGTAACATTACTACTAGTAGTACTAATATCAGTACTAGTAGTAATACTATTCACAGTTCTGGTAGTATTACTACTAATACTAATATAGTACCAATATTGCTAGTACTACTACTAGTACTACTACTATTACTACTACTCGTACTAGTAGAAATACTACTAGTACTATTAATACTACTACTTTTAGTAGTACTATTAATGATACTACTTTTAGTAGTACTATTAATACTACTACTAGAACTGCTATGACTATGATTACTACTACTAGCAATACTACTAGTACTACTAGTAGTACCAATATTGCTAGTACTACTACTAGTGCTACAACTCATACAACTACTCATACTAGTAGAAATACTATAAGCACTACTTTTAGTACTACTGCTAATACTACTACTAGAGATGCTATTACTATGACTATTGAGTAGTACTAAAAGTAAGTATGCTATGACTATGTGTTTGGGTTCTGAAATGTTGATGCTTTCATCGGACTATGCAGTGGTAGTATTAGTATTAGCATGTATGTGTTTTATTTTTTCTACTCTTACTACTAGACTAGCCTACTCCTATCCACATACCATAGGCTTGTGGGTAGCTGTGTGGTGACAGCAGTAGTAGTGATACTACTAGTACTACTACTACTCTTACTTCTGGTACTAGTAGTACTACTACTACTACTACTACCACTAGAACTACTATGACTATTGAGTACCACTACTAGCAATACTACTACTAATCTTACTTCTGGTACTAGTACTACTACTAATGCCACCACTAGAACTGCTATGACTATGAGTACTACTACTAGCAATACAACTAGTTCTACTACTAGTCTTACTGTTGGTACTACTACTACTAATACTACCACTAGAACTGATATGGCTATGAGTACAACTACTAGCAGTACTACTAATACTACTACTAGTCATACTTCTAGTTCTAGTACTACTAATACTACCACTAGATCTGATATGACTATGAGTCCTACTACTACCAATACTACTAGTACTACTACTAGTCTTACGTCTGGTACTAGTACTACTACTAATACTACCACTAAAACTGCTATTACTATGACTATGAATAATATTACTAGCAATGCTACTAGTACTACTACTAGTCTTACTTCTAGTACTAGTACTACTACTACCACCACTAGAACTGATATGACTATGAGTACTACTACCAGCAATACTACTAGTACTACTACTAGTCTTACTTCTGGTACTAGTAATACTACTAATACTACAACTAGATCTGTTATGACTATGAGTACTACTACTAGCAATACTACTAGTACTACTACTAGTCTTACTTCTGGTACTAGTAATACTACTAATACTACAACTAGAACTGCTATGACTATGAGTCCTACTACTAGCAATATTACTAGTACTACTACTAGTCTTACTTCTGGTACTAGTACTACTACCAATACTACCACTGCATAATCCGATGAAAGCATCAACATTTCAGAACCCAAACACTGACCTGCATACTCACCTCAGCCACTAAATCCTTTATTAAACATGGATTGCAGCCGAGAAAACAATACTAAATAAATGTATTCGAACCCGTTATACTGCATTTCGGTGTTCATCACGTTTTCACTTCAAATATCCCCAAAGTTCACACTTTACAGTTGCACAGTGCGATGAAAACATCAAATTTTCAAAACCAAAACACTTATCTAAATTTGATTCTACATATTCAAGTTAGATACCGGTGCACTTATTAATCATGTTTTGCTGCCTAGAAGGCCGTCGTGATAAGTCAATTTAACAGAACCTGTTACTACTGAAGTCTATGCTGCCAGAGTTTTGGCAAACTTGCCAACATTAATTTGGGCGTGCTTACCAAGATTAATTCGCCATATTTTGTTACCTCAAATATCTCGAAAGTCAGGCATTTAAAATAAAAGTTACTTCAAGCTAAACTAAAGTATCAATACTAAGCCAGGAATAGCGCTCCGCTTGCTAAACTAGTGTCATGGGGGTGATGAAAATGGGAAATATAGCGCCTAGAGCGGGACTCGAACCCACTTCTCTTTCCATTCCGGGCCAGTGTGCTAACCATTACACCAGCTAGGCTCCCTGATATCACCACACTACCCACGCCTACCTGTCTATGTGGTTACTTGCCTGAGAGGTCAGTGCAGACCACTTCACTAGTCACAGCCTTAACACCTTTTGAGAGACCACCTCTTTCAAGCCGGCTGCTTAACGACTGCCCTGTTCCATTACGCCCGACCTCTACCTCCACTTGGCATGTACTTGTACAAGAAGAGCTTCTGGACTATAATGATTAGCATAATTTATGAATCCCAGAAAATGGCAGAAATTCTAAAGCATCGGACCATGAAACTTTAAATTAAGGATTATTTGTAACTAAAGTAAGGTGGATTATAATGACAAACCTAATATATTAATCATAAAATATGGCTGAAAATGAAATCCATCTAACTATGTAGCCTTACCCCATGGAGACCGTCAGAAGTGTTAATGTGTCCCTGTGACAGGATGACGTCACCAATGAAGTGGTCATGGTCCGACGGTTTTGAGTTTCTGCCATTATTTGTGTTAAATAAAACTCTCAGGTTGATTGATAATCATTTGAATTCAATCACTTCATTCAGGAAAATTACTTCCTGATATTTTTTTCTTGAAGATTTATACTGCCTATCATGGCTAAGTCTGAATAGACTTGTTTTCACCATTAGACAGTTTGTCGATAGAAAGCCCAAGCCTACACTTTTATCGACACTAGGGATTTTTAACCTCCCACACAACATAGACATGGTATGAGAGCAACTGGCCTTTGATGACACTGTAAGTTATACACAGCAGTGGAAATCCAAATTGGCAGAGGTGGCGGCACAGGGAATCGAACCACCGACCTTCAGATTAGGAGTCTGACCTAGAAAAAAAGTCAGACACTCTAACCACTCTGCCACAGAGAACACCTGATATAAGAAAGGAGTGACTAGTAATGACCTCACCTTGACGTGGGTGCGCCCACCATTCGGCCACCCCTTCCAAAGGGGCATGTGATATGTCACGGCCCACCAGCTGGATGCCAAGTGGAAGGTAACCATGCCAAAAGTAGCCGGATAAGCACACCACACAGCTACGTACAAGCCTATGATATGTGGATAGGAGTAGGCTAGTCTAGTAGTAAGAGTAGAAAAAATAAAACACATAGATGCCAAGAAAATTAAAAACAAATAACATAGACTACTAACCAGACCAACCAACTATCTATCTGCAACTGAAATGCAGGCAATCAACTACCTTATCAGCAGCTACTGTATGATAAGATAACTCCAACACTACAGCTGGCCAGCATTGAAAAAAAGCCTGAATACCCGGACTTATATGCTATGGTCAGTATAAATACAGCCTCAACAAAAAAACAAAAAAACAAAAAACAAATATTATGATACTACTATACCTGAGTGGTAATCTAATAAATAATAGTGGTCTGTCATAATATGGTCTTGTAGCTTACTAGGACTTAGAACCCCAACAAACCAAACCAAGGCAATTCAGGTGGGGGGGTGGGGGTGGGAGGGGGGGGGGGTAAACAGTTTATTCATCAGAACAAACATCTTCTCAAGGCCGAGGCACTGGTCTTCCAGCCATGCACATTACATTATATGAAGATAGGTAGCTCTGCATGTACCTAAGTAGGACATATTAATAGATTGCGGTGGAGGCTTAGCTATAAGGGGTCATCATCATCATCATGCTGTCAGTCGCAATGCGACAAAGACTGCTTTCATTACTTAACCGCCGCTTTGTGCAGTTGTACATTTCATAAAAGCTGCTTGCAAAGTGTTGAAGTGCTGCTGGCTTTTGCAAGTTACTAGCGGCACTCTCTCAGGGAGCAAATAGAGGTCTCACACCGGCAAGAACATGTCAAGACAGGCGCAAACTATTTGTCCCTGCAGTGGCTGGTTGGGAGATGTTGGGAGTTCCATTCATCACCACCCTTAATGCTGCCATGATAACATGGTTTTCTGTTAGGGTTTGCTCCCTTAGCCTTTGATTCTATCAAGAACCAGAACTTGTACCACAAGGCAGTGGTTTACAACTTTGCAAGGCAGGGGCGTCAAACTCCCTGAGGTATTTTAGCACCTAAGGTATCCGAGGTACTGCATTACCCGCATACCGCTATAAGGGGGAAGTTCAGTATGATTGGCTTGCTTGGGTTGCTGTACTGTGCTGTTTTTATGGGTGAGCTGTATGTGAGGGTGGGTCGTAGGGCTAATTGGATACGCCAATGTTTAAATCTGGAATCATAATTATGCGCTTTGGCGAATTGATTTCAGAAGCCCTTCTTGTACAAGTGCGTGCCAAGCAGACGTAGAAGTGGGGCTTAATGGGGCAGGACAGTCGTAAACCATGCGGCTTGAAAGAGGCGGCCTCTTGAGAGGTTTTAAGGCTGTCACTAGTTTAGCAAGCGGAGCGCTATTCGTGGCTTAGCATTGATCAAACAAAACTGAAAATTTGGTTGCGATTCCTCGCTGGACACTGAATGTGCTGAATCAGTGGGAGCGTATGAAGTTCGGGAATTTGAATATCAGCCGAGTTAAATTAGTGACTTAAAAATTGATACGTAGCCTGGTGCTCGGCATCACTGGGATAGGGAAAGGAAGAACTGGTTTACTCAGTGTCACGATAATGTGACTGGGTGGGATATTGGGTCATGGTGGCGGCAGCCTGATCTCCCTGTGGAACAGCACTATTAAAGTTACATAGTCCGATGAAAACATACAATTTTCAAAACTAATACACCAATCTAGATTTGATTCTATATATTCAACTTACATACTGGTGCACTTACTAAGAATTTCTTTATGCATAGAAGGTCGTAATAAGTCGATTTAATAGAACCTGTTAGTACTAAAGTCTATGGTGTCAGAGTGCTTGCCAAAATTAATTTGGCATGTTTTGATGTCAAATACCTCCAAAGTTAGCCATTTAAATTCAAAGTTACTTCAAACTAACATAACGTAGATCATAACGATCAGCATAATCTATTTATCTCAGAAAATGTCAGAAACTCAAAAGCATCGGACTATGCACCTGGGTTTGCACTGTCCCAAGTCGACACCCATTCTGATATGAATATCTATGTTGCTAGGACGTAAAGCCCCAACGAACAAACATACTTGCTTGCTGAGCACAGAGATACATAGGCATAAGTTTCAGGAAGGAACAATGCATTTCAAAGGCAGCATATATTACCTTGGCCCATAGGATGGTCAATGTACTATTTCAACCTTTGTTGATGGTGTTGCTTTGGCTCGTAGGCTGAATACGCATCAAGTTGGCGAGTGGGACAAACTGCATTTAAAATGACATATTATTAACCAACGCAATGAACCTAAGCACCTGTTTCAGTAATTTAATAAACTCGGTGCGGTGACCTAATCGCTAAAGGCGTGCGGAAGGTCGGGAGTCCGGTTCCCAGTCGAGTCAAACTAATGACTTTAAAATGTACACTTGTCGCTTCCTAGCCAGGCGTTCGGTATTATTAGGATATGGCAAGGACTGGTTAGCTCAGTGTCAGGATAATGTGACTAAGTGGGATATAGAGTCATGGTGCCGGCGGCATGATTTCCCTTCCCAGTGGGGCAGCACTATAAATTCGCTATGAGTGTGCACTTTCACAAGTCGGTACCTGTCCAGATATGACCGTAGATGTTGCCAGGATGTAAGACAACAACAACAACAAATTAATTTCATATGATGTGATTATAACCTCCTTACCGTTTTTTATTATTGTGGGTTTAATTGATCGTAACCCAAGTGGCCCTATGGAATTATAAGTGTATATTGAAATGGGGGAGGGTAGGTGGTGGGTGAGAACTGACGCCTGCATTGTCTGGTTAGACTGACCACAACTACATTATTATTACTTATTATTTGTAGGCCGAGCCAATCAAACACAACAAATCAACACATATAAATCAAAATCAAACATAAACAAACAGTAAAAGAAAATCACCAGCCAATTTACACCCGAGCAATTGAGAAATCACAACCGTCAATTATCATTGTACTGTCTAAATGATATGTATCTGTTGCCCTGCTTAATTTTATGTATGTCATCTCCTTACAAATCGTGACCTTACTGTCGTGGGGGTGATGAAAATGGGAAATACTGCGCCTAGAGCGGGACTCGAACCCACATCTCTTTGCATTCCGGGCCAGTGTGCTAACCATTACACCACCTAGGCTCCCTGATATCAACACACTCCCCACGCCTACCTGTCTATGTGGTTACTTGCCTGAGAGGTCAGTGCAGACCACTACACTCGTCCCCCTGGAATTGTAAGTCTTGTAATGCTTACAATTACATACATACAGGCAATGCACTAACACATACATACACAGGGTAGGTTCAACAACCATACAGCGCAAAGCTTGTACAGGATCCTGACAAAAGGTTCTATCTGACAAAGTCACCGAATCGGTGTTATGGATGAAAAAATGTTTTATCTGAAAAGGCTATCATGCAGTTACACAACTGTTTTTCAACTGGTATTTTTCACTGCGATATATTAAAAATAATATTGTTCTATCTGTTGTGCTATTATGCAGTTGCACAGCTTCAGTCATCATTATCTTGAAAGCACCATTTTGTCAGATAGAACCTTTTTATAGTAGGGTCGTGAAATGTCAATGTACCTTGCTATGTTAATTATATTGAATTAATATCACTATAATCATATGTCTCATCTACCATCCCATCCGCATCCATTATTATATGACATGACCTTGTGTCGGTCGTGACTGCCCCAATCTTGGCGAAAGGAGACCTTCACATGAACCAGACTGTAAAATATTCTGATTTAATGCATTGGTGGGGGAATGCAAATGTTCTATTATTGATCGGGTATAAGTGACCAGGTGCATGTATATGTATATGTAGGTGCTGGTGGTGCCTGATTGATTGGTAAATAGACATAATGGTGCTGGCAGGGATGTGTGTAAGGGACACTCAGAGCCTACCCCCTCCCCCCTCTGCTAGTCAGGATCACTACACTCAGGCTCAAGGCAGGTGGTGGCCAGGGGAGCCACACAGATTGGTGGTGGTGGGCAGATCACTGGTAACCATGGGGACCAGGAATGCTGGATCCCTATTGGTAGAGGTAAAAATGCTTGTTTCTCATTGGGGTAATAGGGTGTGGTGATACTCTACAATGAACCCATGTAACCATATAAATAATAAACCAGAGGGCTTGACTCTCTCTTCTTTCACACTTTATACTCTTCCTTTCTCTTTTTCTGTATTGATTTCACTATAGCCTGGCTACACAACCACAGATTCGAGCTGTAGACTTTACAAGACAATCGGACTGTACATGCCGCCGGGGGGGGGGGGCAAATCCAAATAAAGTGTCATGTTCTTCCCAATCTAGCCACCTCGTCTTCTGTGCCCGTGAGCAATGTCCTAGCCAGGTGCTCGGCATTATTAGGATAGGACAAGGACTGGGTAGCTCAGGTTCAGGATAATGTGACTGATTGGGATATCAGGTCATGGTGTCTCTGGCCTGGTCTCCCAGTGGGGCAGCACTATAAAGTCACAATTCGATACCCATCCTGATATGACCTTAGAGGTTGCTAGGATGTAAAACCCCGGCAAGAAAATAAAATACACTAAATGATCCGCTCCAAAAGTAGCGGGCTATGACGAGTAAATATGTGAACAATATATCAAGTTAATTGGATTTGGAATTCATGTAAATATGTCAATAACCTAGCCATCCGACAGTCTTTTTTATGAGATTGTTTACCAGCTCTATCCTCGAAACAGGACTGTGGGAGTAACTAACTGTATCGTGAGTATTCATTCATATACATATTTAGATTTAATCAGCCGGGAAATAACATTCCCCTGGAGCAGACGACATTTGGCTCAAACAGACGACAGTTTTTTAAAGGTCAGCGCATTGATGGCAATACCTGATTGCCAACATATTGTCGTGGGGGTGATGAAAATGGGAAATATTGCGCCTAGAGTGGGACTCGAACCCACATCTCTTTGCATTCCGGGCCAGTGTGCTAACCATTACACCACCTAGGCTCCCTGATATCACCATGCTACCCACGCCTACCTGTGTATACGGCTCCTTGCCTGAGAGGTCAGTGCAGACCACTACAATATTATCTCAGCGATGAGATACTACAGACGGTGACCTACTTAAATAAGGTCACGCATACAGTAATCCAAGTCGCATGATTAGCATTTGGATACTTCTTTTTTTTTTAGAATATTAATTTTGCTGCTCACAGCTGCTAACTTGTTTGGTCGTTGGAGTTTTCCATCCTGGAAACATCTAAGGTCGTATCAGGACGGCTATCGACTTGTGCACTCATGATGACTTTATAGTGCCACCACACTGGGAGACCAGGCCATTGGTACCATGACCTGATATCCCACTGAGTCACATTATCCTAACACTGAGCCAACCGGTCCTTTCCCTAATCTATTAATGCCGAGCGCCAGGCTAGGAAGCGACAAGTATAAATTTGTGGGTGATTGATTTGACTCGACCAGGGTTCGAATGCATGGGTTTGAATCCAACGATCTAGCAAAACGAGAAACGGATGCTTAACTCATTCGGCCATCCTGTCTGGTCATTCACAGAGAGTCATCATCATCATCATTCTGTCGGTCGCGATGCAACAAAGACTGCTTTCATTACTTGACTGCCGCTCTAACATTTCATGAAAGCTGCCTGCAAAACTGTTGAAGTCCTGCTGGCTTTTGCAAGTTACCAGCAGCACTCTCTCTGGGAGCAAATAGAGTTTTGAACATGTCCAGACAGGCGCAAAACTATTGGTCCTTTCACTGGCTGGGCGGGAGATGTTGGGAGTTCCATACATCACCCGCCCTTAATGCTGCCACAGTGACATGGTTTTCTGTTTCGGGTTTGCTCCCTTAGCCTTCGATTCTGTCAAGAACCTGTACCACAAGGCAGTGGTTTACAACTCTGCAGGGCAGGGGCGTCAAACTCCCTAAGGTATTGCAATACCTGCAATACCTGCATACCACAGAGAGTAATTGAATCCAAATCGCATGATTAATAGTTTAATAGAAAAAAGTTTAGACACTTAGTTTTGCTGCTCATTGCCGCTAACTTGAATATCCTCTATAGTCTATTGCTGGCGGGAAAACAGCAGTTCCCCCCCCCCTCCTAACACCACCACCTATTCCTAACACCTCACCCCTGCCCAATGGCCGAATGAGTTGAGCATGTTTTGGTAGATCATGGGATTTCAACCAAGGTCGACTCAAACCGATGACATAAAAATTGA
>CM059195.1:74245247-74317653 GCA_030323885.1 Branchipolynoe longqiensis
AGAGGAGAAGGGGGGGGGGGGCGAGGGGGAGAGAGGGAGGGCGTAGATAGGGACAGATTGGGGGGATAGGGCATGGGGAGACAGGGGGGATAGAGGGAGGGCGTAGATAGGAGCAGGTTAGGGGGATAGGGGAGGGGGAGACAGGAGACAGGGGGGAGAGAGAGATGTGCGGATAAGGTAGAGAGGGGCAGATTAGAGGGGGAGAGGTTGGTTGGACTTTACATCCTGGTAACATCTAAGGTCATATCAGGATGGGTTCCGACTTGTGACAGGGCACACTCATGGCAATTGTAGTGCTGCCCCACTGGCAGGCCAGGCCGCTAGCACCCTGACCTGATGTCCCACTGAGTCACATTATCCGGACACTGAGCCAATCAGTCCTTGCCCTATCCTAATAATGCTGAGTGCCTAGCTAGGAAGTGAAAAGTATCAATTTTTTAGTCATTGGTTTGACACAACCAGAGTTCGAACCCACGGTCTACCAACACGGGAGACGGACGCTCTAACTTATTCGGCCATCCCGTCTGGGCGATTGGAAAGGAGGAGGTAGACAGGGACAGGATGGGATAGGAGGGAGAGAGGGGGAAGATGCCCGAAATGGCGCATTCAATGAGAAATTAATTTGCGAGGGGGAGAAGAGAGGAGAGGAGGGGAGAGATGGGGAAGGAGAGAGAGATGGGGAAGCAGAGGGAGAGATGGGGAAGGAGAGGGAGAGGGATGGGGAAGGCGAGGGAGAAATGGGGACGGAGAGGGAGAGATGGGGAAGGAGAGGGAGAGATGGGGAAGGAGGGAAGGAGAGGGGGAGATGGGGAAAGGGGCAGGGGGAGAGGTGGGGAAGGAACGACGGGAGTGATGGGGAAGGAGAGGGCGAGTGGGGTAAGGAGGGGATGCGATGGGGAAAGGAGCGGAGGGAGAGATGGGGGAAGGAGGGGGGAGGATATGGGGATGGAGAGGGAGAGATGGGGAAGGAGAGGGAGAGATGGGGAAGGAGAGGGAGAAATGGGGAAGGAGAGGGAGAGATGGGGAAGGAGAGGGATAGATGGGGAAGGAGGGGGAGAGATGGGGAAGGAGAGGGAGAGATGGGGAAGGAGAGGGAGAGATGGGGAAGGAGAGGGATAAGGGGAAGGAGGGGGAGAGATGTGGGAAGGAGAGGGAGAGATGGGAAGGAGAGGGAGAGATGGGGAAGGAGAGGGAGAGATGGGGAAGGAGAGGGAGAGATGGGGAAGGAGAGGGAGAGATGGGGAAGGAGAGGGAGAGATGGGGAAGCAGGGATGAAAGATCTCCACGATTCCGCGGATTTCCGGGATTTTCCAATCCCGCAGCACCATCAGCGTATGTGGTGCTGAGACCGCAGCACTATCAGCGTATAAAGAACAACAAAACAATCTTATGGAGTATAATGAATTATGCTGATATAAAGCACGTAGAACGAATTTAATATATTATTATTATTATTATTATATGTAGCTTGATTATTATTTAATATTGAATATTGAATTGAACATTGTGAATACAACTGGAAACTGCAGTCGCGCGCTAACCTCCGGCTCCGATTAACGACTGACGCGCCACCACCGGTTGTTGCGGACACTAAATGCGCGGGGCAGTAGCCGCACTTCTGCAATATTTTCAAGCAAAAATCATAAAATCAAGCATTTCTTTTATCTTCAGAAGCTAGGAGGTGAATCTGAGGAAACAACGCATTATTTTGACCTCTTCTGCAGTGCGGACAAAGTGGTTTGTGTGTTTGTTTGGGGTTTTTACATCATAGCAACATCTAAGGTAATATCAAGATGGGCACCGAGTTGTGACAGTGCGCACTCATGGACAATTTATAGTGTTGCCCCACTGGGAGACCAGGCCGAAGGCACCATGGCCCGATTCCCGTCGGTGATGTGTTGGTTAACAGGCCTCAGAACGCGCGGACTTCCATTTCCGGTGAATCAAGGCCAATTAACGGCCTTTAATTAGTAGTTCTCTGACACGCCTTAATTATTAAGGATATCATCATCTTTGCGTTACTGATCAGGGCGCGTCAACACGTTAATCCTCTCCGATAATCCCCGTGTGAACAGAGCACTCTGTGTGCACTCCTAATCTGGCGCGGTGGCCGAATCGGTAGAGCACAGGCTTTACGTGCGGAAGACCGGGAGTTCGCGAGTTTGGTTCCTGGTCGAGTCAAACCAATGACTTAAAAAATTATACTTGTCGCTTCCTAGCCTGGTGCTCGGCATTATTAGGATAAGGCAAGGGCTGGTTAGCTCGGTGTCATGATAATTTGACTGAGTGGGATATCGGGTCATGGTGCCGGTGGCCTGATTTCCCAGTGGGGCAGCACTATAAAATCGCCATGAGTGCATACTGTCACAAGTCGGTACCCATCCTGATATGACCTTAGATGTTGCTAGGACGTAAAACAACAACAAACAAACCTAATCTGTTACCATGGTTACTGGCATCCTGCAGCAGTTGCAAATTAGGGGCTATAATTAATTGGATTTGGTGATCTATGCGCCTGCATTGGGAATGTATGTCACTGCTGTAGCTAGCCCTAATTGTGGTCCTAATTGTTAAATATGATCCTAATTCAGTAATTGTGGTCCTAATCCCTAATCGTGGTTCCAAACCCCGAAATGTGATTCTAACTGCTTGATTGTGGTTTGAACCCCTAATTGAGGTCCTCATCACTAATTGAGGTCCTCATCACTAATTGTGGGCCTAATCCTTAATTGTGGTCCTAATCCTTAATTGGGGTCCTAACCCCTAATTGTGGTCTTAACCCCTAATTGTCCAAATTCCTATGTGTGGTCCCAATCCTTAATTGTGGTCCCAAACCTGAATTGTGGTCCTAAACCACAATTGGCATAAACCCTAATTGTGGTCATTAACCCCTAATTGATGAATATTTCTAATTTGAAGAAATTATTATTTACAATTTGAAGAATTTACAAGAATTTGAAGAATTTACAATGAGATGAATTTACAAGGCAATGAATTGGTAATTCGAGGAATTGACAATTCGAGGGATTTTCAGATCGAGGTATTTTCATTTTGAAGAATTCACAAGCTTGAAGAATTTCCATACTTGAAAGTTGAAAAATTTCCAAACTTGAAGAATTTCCAACGGAAAGAATTGACATTTTCAGCGGATTTACAGATCGACACATTTTCACTTTGAAGAATTTCCAAACTTGAAGAATAGATCATTTTGAACAATTTACAATTTGAAAAGATTTTACATTTCTGCGAAAAAAAAAGAAAAAAAGCAAGCAACCCATATAATGCAAAGATGACCAATAGAATAAACCCCGTGTTAAGAACCTGCACTCAGGAAACACTTATCACACTCCACCTTCCATTAGTCTTTGTTTGTTTGTTGTTGTTTTACATCCTAGCAACATCTAAGGTCATATCAGGATGACTTGTGACAGTGCACACTCATGGCAACTTCATAGTGCTGCCCCACTGGGAAACCAGGCCATCGGCACCATGACCCAATATCCCACTCAGTCACATTATCCTGACACTGAGCCAACCAGTCCTTGCCCTATACTATTAATGCCGAGCGCCAGGCTAGGACCACACAATTATCAATTTTAAAGTCATTGGTTTGACTCGACCAGGGGAACCAACTCCAGACCTTCCGCACGTGAGGCCCACGCTCTACCGATTAGGCTACCGCACCTGGTGCCATTAGTCCTAGCGAGACGCTGATTTAGAACCTGTAGTTGGACGCTTTAATTTTGTTAGCGAAATTGCCACGTTGATAATTTTCTAACGCTCTACAGACAATTTGCGCAATTCATTGCCAGCACTATTATTCGCACCCTTTGATTACCGCCCTCAAAGATTGTTCGCGACAAGAGAATGTGAAAAGAAATAAAAATTAGATAAAAAAGGAAGAAGGAATGATTCCATTAAATGTGAGGTGAAATTAATTGTGTATTGTGTAAGCTGGGATGGAATTCTAATGGAAATTGCAATGTGCATGTTATGTATGATTTAGGGGCGAAAGATCTCCACGATTTCGCGGATTTCCGCGATTAAAATTTTTTTTTAGCGAATAACGTTAAAGCTGCATAGTCCGATGAAGCATCACATTTTCTAAACAAAAGCAATTATCTATGATTTTGTCTATATATCTAACTTCAATACTGATATACGTATCAAGCACTTGTTGCCACATAGAAGGGAACACTGCGGCAATTAAATAGAACCTGTTACTGCTGAAGCCTATGGGGTCAGAGTTTTAGTGTGCATGCCAAAATTAGTTTTGTATGTTTGCACTTCAAATATCTCAAAAGTTAGCCATTTAAAATAAAATAAAAGTTACTTCAAACTAAAAATATATGTGTGTGTATATATATATATATATATATATGTCTATATATATATATATATATATATATATATATATATATATATATATATATATATAGGAGCAGCAACAAATAATAAACAACACAGCGAGAGGGTAATTGGATTGGCAACTTTTATATTTCTCTTGACCAATGGCTCAGAATACTCATACCGGTAACAACAAATAAAAGGAAAAAACAAGCGAGTGGGGCGAGGCAGGCGCTCCGACGGCGTATATATAGGCCAACGCAGGACTGAAGCACTGCCGGAGCAGGCTCGCAGCAAAGGGGGAATAATAACATATCAATAGACCCTTTGCAATAAACATTGGTAACATATTCAAACAAACATAATATATTTTACGCCCCCTATATTCACATAATTCTTTATACGCCTTATAAATAATAATACAATTTTTATAAAACTAAACATATATATATACATAATAAATATAAAACAAGAAATAATAAAAAATACACTGAATATCAAGCAAACTTATAAGGTAAACATGCTAGGCATGATATACCCAGGTGGTAAACTTTAAACTTTAAACCAAAACTAATGACCACTAATGCAAACTGGTGAAGGCAGTCAGGGAAAATACCTATAGGTAACCAAACAACTAACCAATTGTAGAACTAACAGAATCACAGAGGGTGGGGAGAATGCTTACAAACAGAGAAAGAATGCCTGCAGGAGATAGCTACACAACAACTGAAAGTAACAAAACCCAAAGGGAACCATGAGACTATTACTATTTAGCGGCGAAAAAAGTCATCGGACTTGGTCGTAATGCCCCTCCCCTAACATGACACTGACATTATCCTCACTTTATCATTCACTTTATTCTATCATTACCCTCTTATACATTGCATATATCCTTATACCCTCATTGTACACCCCCCCCCCCCCCCACACACACACACACACTTTATATATAATAAAGTGCTTTTTATTTCCACTTCCTGCATTGACTTCCTCCTTCGCTGCGCAACAACTGGTATGGGCAGCACAAATACCGCATCACCAAAAATAACCCCCAAAAACACACTTTAAGGAAAATGCCCAGAGGGAGAGAGAGAGCGCGATAGAGAGAAAGAGGAGAGAAAGAGAAAGAGAGAGAGGAGAGAGAGAAAGAGAGAGAGAGGGAGGGAGGGAGAGGGAGAGAGAGAGGGGAGGAGAGAGAGAGAAAGAGGAGAGAGAGAGGGAGAGAGAGAAAGAGGAGAGAAAGAGAAGAGAAAGATAGGGAGAGAGAGAGAGAGCCGTTGGGGAGTAGTACCCATACTTCCGGTGTCCGTGATCTGGGTCATTTAATTACGCGTAAGTGACATTTGATTGCCGATTGTCAGTTCGAATTATATAACATGCTGGTACCTGGTCTGGTCTGGTACCTGTTGGCTGGTGTCACGAAATAGAATCCCCCCCCCCCAAATTATCTCCCCCCCCTCCCCCCATTACCCGCGAATCTATTTGAAAATAAAACATCCGCCATTGAAATAGAATCTCCCTGACCCATGAAGTTCAGTGCAAAATAAAATAGACGGAGGTGGAGGTGTGTGGGGTGGAGGTGGGAGGGGAGGGGGGGTGGGGGAGGTGGGTAGGAGGGTGGGTGTTGTAGGGAAATCGGAGGTGGAGGAGTGGGGTGGAGGTGGGAGGGGAGAGTGTGTGTTATAGGGAAAGGGTGAGGGAGGTGGAGGGTGGGGGGGTGGGAGGTGGGAGGGAGGGTGGGAGGGAGGGGGGGATGTGGACAGGAGGGTGGGTGTTGTAGGGAAATCGGAGAGGGAGGAGTGGAGTGGAGGTGGGAGGGGAGGGTGGGAGCGGAGGGTGGGGGATGTGGACAGGAGGGTGGGTGTTGTAGGGAAATCGGAGAGGGAGGAGTGGAGTGGAGGTGGGGGGAGGTGGGAGGGGAGGGTGGGGGTGTGGGGGACAGGGAGCGGAGAGGGAGGTGTGGGGTGGAGGTGGGAGGGGAGAGTGGGAGGGGAGGGTGGGGGGTGTGGACAGGGAAAGCGGAGAGGGAGGTGTCGGGTGGAGGTGGGAGGGGAGAGTGCGAGGGGAGGGTGGGGGGCGTGGACAGGGAAAGCGGAGAGGGAGGTGTGGGGTGGAGGTGGGAGGGGAGAGTGCGAGGGGAGGGTGGGGGGCGTGGACAGGGAAAGCGGAGAGGGAGGTGTGGGGTGGAGGTGGGAGGGGAGAGTGGGAGGGGAGGGTGGGGGGTGTGGAGAGGGAGGTGTCGGGTGGAGGTGGGAGGGGAGGGTTGGGGATATAGGGAAAGGGGAGAGGGAGGTGGAGGGGTGTGGTTCGTTGGTTGGCTGTTGGAGTTTTACGTCCTGGCAACATCTGAGGTCATAACAGGACAGCTACCGACTTGTGACAGTGTGCACTCATGGCGACTTTATAGTGCTGCTCCACTGGGAAACCAGGTCACTGCCACCATGACCCAATATCCCACTCAGTCACATTATCCTGACACCGAGCTAACCAGTCCTTGCCCTATCCTAATAATGCAGAGCGCCTGGCTAGGAAGCGAAAAGTATACATTTTTAAGTCATTGGTTTGACTCGACCAGGGTTCAAACCCACAAACCCATGGGTTCGGATCCCCTGATCTCCCAAAACAGGAGACGGATGCTCAACTCTTTCGGCCACCCCGTCTGGTCTACCCCACTGTTATCTAATTCATGATCTTTAGAGAGTAATTCAGCCTGGTATTGCAACTAATATTGAACTGGCTCACAGAGATTCGGAGAACTTTTCTATGGATTAATTCCAAAATTAAAGTACACAAGCAAAAATCCAAACAACAAAACACTATCAGAAGTTTGCAATTGATGGATATTTCTGCTTCTTAATTTAAATCTCCAAAGCTCGATGAAAACATCAAATTTTCAAAACCAAAACAATTATCTAGATTCTATTCTACATATCTACTTTATAGATATTAAGCATTTGCCGCCACACATAAGGGAACACTGAGGCAATTTAATAATAGAATCTGTTACTGAAGAAGCCTACGGTATCAGAGTTTTTGCATGCATGGCAAAATTAATTTAGCATGCATGCACTTCAAATATCTCAAAAGTTAGCCGTTTAAAATAAAATTTAAAATCAAACTAAAGTAAGGTAGATTACAACGATCAACCTATTATATTCACCTCAGCTTTCAGGTCATATCAGGACGGATTTATCTCAGAAAATGACCGAAACTGAAAACCATTGGAATATGCAAATTTCAAGTTTGAAACTGCTGTTTCGCATTTAATAGAAAATCCTCGCATCAAAATCCACTGATTATTCTCGCCGAGTGAATTTCAGAAAACCCGAAAGCAAGGAACTGGGACTAAGTCTTTCAGCCTCTGTAACAAAGCCGACGCCGGCCGATGAATGCCGAACAATGCCGAACGTTGGCGAATGCGGGAATCAAACAGCTTCAGATCCTATTGTGACAATTTTGTGTACCTGAATGCCATCCGCGCCTTAATATGAGGTTTTTGTCGTCGTTAATGAATCTACATGCGCAACAACATTGAAAAGCAGAATTATGTGGAGTGTGAGTGTGGGGAGTTTCTGAAATTGTCTGAGATAAATACATTTGGTTGATCGTTATTATGTACCTTACTTTAGCTTAAAGTAACTTTTGTTTTAAGTGGCTAACTTTTGAGATATTTGAAGTGGAACCATGCAAAATTAATGTTGGCAAGATGCCAAAACTCTGACACCATAGGCTTCTGCAGTAACCGGTTATATTCAATTGCCTCAGTATTCCCTTCTGTGTGGTGACAAATGTTTAATAAGTGCACCAGTATTTAAGTTAGATATGTAGAATCATATTTAGATAGTTGTTTTGGTTTTGAAAATTTGATATTTTCATCGGACTATGCAGCTTTGAATAAAACAAGCTTTGTTTGACTGTTCCTGTCTCATCCTCGTCCTGTTCATGATATAAGACCCCGGTGTCTTGAATGCCGATATAGAAATAATGCCGTGTTATTCTCAGTCATGCCCCCCTCTGTGTCCCATGAGCAATGATTACAACATTGTCTCAGTTAAAGCTGCATAGTCCGATGAAGCATCAAATTTTCAAAATCAAAACAATTATCTAGATTTGATTCTACATATCTAACTTAGATACCGATACCCTTATTAAGTGTTTGTTGCCACATAGAAGGGTACGCTGAGTCGATTGAATAGAACCTCTTACTGCAGAAGCCTGTGGTATCAGAGTTTTGGCGTGCTTGCCAAAATTATTTTCACGTGTTTGAATTTCAAATATCTCAAAAGGTAGCCATTTCAATTAAAAGTTGCTTCAAAGTAAATTAAGGTAGATTATAATGGTCAATTTAATATACTTCTCTCAGACAAACTTTAAATTAAGGGTGCATAATCTGATGCTTTTGAGTTTCTGCCATATTCAAAAAACGAATATATTAGGTTGACAGTTACAATCTGCTTTACTTTATTTTGGAGTTGTAGTTAAAGCTGCATAGTCCGATGAAAACATAAAACTTTCAAAACAAAACAATTATCTAGATTTGATTCTACATATCTAACTCAGATACTGGTGCACTTATTAAACATTTGTCGTCATATATGAGGGAATACTGAGTCAATTAATATATTCTTATATAACCTGTTACTGCAGAAGCCTATGGTGATAGAGTTTTGGCAAGCTAAAATTAATTTAGCATGTTTCCATTTCAAATATCTCAAAGGTTAGCCATTTAAAATAAAAGTTACTAAAGTAAGGTAGATTATAATGAACAACCTAATATGTTTATCTCAGAAAATGAGAGAAACTCAAAACCATCGGACTGTGCAACTTTAATATAAATGATGATACCAGACGCGGTGTCCCAATCAGTACAATGCAGGCTTCCTGTGCGGAAGGTCGGGAGTTCGAATTCCAGCCGAGTCAAACCAATGACTAATAGAATTGATACTTGTCGCTACCTAGCTGTGGCACTCGGCATTAATAGGATAGGACAAGGACTGGTTAGCATAGTATCAGGATAATGTGACTGTTTGGGATATTGGTTCATGGTGCCAGCAGCCTGGTCTCCTAGTAGGGGAGCACTATAAAGTGAGTGTGCACTGTCACAAGTCAGTACCCATCCTGATGTGACCTTAGATGATGATAGGACGTAAATCAACAAGAAATAAGCTATGTATATACATGATAATAAATGGAAACATTTGGATATATTCGAAGTGAATCCGAAGACAGGATGGCCGAATGAGTTAGAGCGTCTGTCTCCCGTGTTGGTAGATCATGCTATCTTTAGTTTGAATCCTGATCGAGTCAAACTACTGACATTAAAATTGATACTTGTTGCTTCCTAGCCAGGCGCTTGGCATTATTAGGATAGGGCAAGGAGCAGTGGAATGAGGAAGACCAATCGTCCACAATTGAAATTTCCACTGCTTAAACAACTAATGTACCAACACAAAAGAAAACAAAAAACAAGAAAATTAAATTAAGTGTGCTCACTGAAACGATGGACATGGTAGGTTTGCATGACTTGCAGCTGTAACGAGTGTTTTTAATATATATATATAATAGATATATCTATATACAGTACAACCCCGTTAAACCAAGCTCAGATAAACCAAACGATCGGTTAATCCACATTTTTTTCGGCGGCCTGGCAAAATGCTACCATTTATCATATAAAAAAGTCGGTTAAACCAAAGTCGGTTAATCCAAACTATCAGTTAATCCAAACAAAATTGTCAGGCCCCAGGCCACTTCCGGTATGGTTAAACCAAACTTTCATGTGGTTATAAGGTCATCTGAAACTTTATATGATAAATGGTAGTTTTTGCCGGGCCGCCGAAAAAAGTTTGGATTAACCGATCATTTGGTTTAACTGAGCTTGGGTTAACTGGGTTATATTGTATACCCATAAAAAAAACAATAATCAAAGTGTCCACATACATTATATATTACATTCATAATGCACCTGTGCTTTTGCCAAAGCCAAGTCAAAGTCGAAGCCAAAGCTCGGTTAAACCAATGATCAGTTGATCCAAACAAATTTCTAGGGTCCCTTCAAGTTTGGTTTAACAGGGTTTTGCTGTATATAGGTATATATATATATATATATATATATTAACATTTAATAACTTACTACAAGTTTACCAACTGAATACAGAAGATAACTTCTGCTTACATTCTAAATACTATGTAAATACTCACATTGATCTGACTAATATTGATCTGGTTATATGACACTACTGTACCATATTGTTATGGAACTTTTGGGTTTCAGAATTTCATTGTGGTACATGGTGCAAATTGTCTATTCAACAGGTATTGTACACCTTATTCTATATACCTTTTGTGTAAATAACCCTGAATTGAAAAGTGCTTCGGCACTGACAAAAGACTTATTCAGCAGAATAAGCATATTTACCCCCCCAAAAAAATTGACTTAATATTTCTTCTATGCACCAATGATTGTTTACTTAAAACACCAATATCTAAGTTGGATGTTTGGGATCAAATATAGGCAAGTCCTTAGGTTTAAAAAATGTTATACTTCCATTAGACTATTCAACTTTACCGCATGTGAAATGGCTTGTGAGGCAATGAAGCCAAGTAGAAATAGGCAATTGAAACAAAATTGCAACAGACTGTTGTAACGGGATCTTTTGTGGAGGGAGCAAGCTGCAAATTAAATATCTTTGTGCGGATGTGCATTTCAGGTTGGTGGTTTTTATTTTGGGGGAGAGGGGGGGGGGGGTTGGTTAGGGTCGGTGGGGAGTGATTGGTTGGTTGTTGGAGTTATATCAGGATGGGTACCGACTTGTGACAATGTGCACTCATGGCAACTTTATAGTGCTGCCCCACTGGGAGTCCAGACCACCGGCACCGTGACCTCATCTTATATGAGCCAACCAGTCGTCGCCCTATCCTAATAATGCCGAGCGCCTGGCTCGGAAGCGACATGTATCAATTCTTAAGGGATCAGTTTGACATGACCAGGGTTTGACCCCATGGGTGCGAATCCCAAGATCTAGTTAAACGGGAGACGGACGCCCAACTCATTCGGCCATCCTGTCTGGTGTGGTGGGAAGTGATGAGTAGTCAACTAATAATTAGCTACCCTGACCAAGTGACGGTAAGCAGTTGATAAGCCATGGCCAGTTTGTTATTTGTCTATGTGTGTCGGGGGATGTGGGGGTGGGGTGGGGTGAGGGGGGGGGGTGCAGATGACGTCTGTCTGGTGCGTTTTGCTGTGGTGGATTTTAATTACCAGAGAACAATTAATGTTCTACGCTGCCTAACTCTGCTGAAATATCCTATGCATGTACACTAGATGGTTGAGGATTTAGATATATATATATATATAGCTTCCATAAATAGACGTACTTTAACATCGAAATCTTTGCTTTGACATATATTTTGACAGACATGTGGAATAACTTTTATTATGTAATAACTATGGAATATCTGATATAATATATATATATATATATATATATATATATATATATATACATATGTATATAATCCTCTGGTGCGACTGACACTGGTCAACATCCGGGGGAGGTGAGGTGGACCGAGATGGCGCCACCGGTACGGTGTGGCATTTTACAGAGTATAACAATGATAATGTCATGGGGGTGATGAAAATGGGAAATATTCCGCCTAGAGCGGGACTCGAACCCACATCTCTTTGCATTCCGGGCCAGTATGCTAACAATTACACCACCTATGCTCGCTAATATCACCATACTACCCACACCTACTTGTCAATGCGGCTCCTTGCCTGAGAGGTCAGTGCAGACCACTACACTCGTCCCCCTGGAATTGTAAGTCTTTTAATACGGACAATTACATACATACATGCAATGCAACATTCGTACATACACAGGGTAGGTTTAACAACCATACAGCGCGTAGCTTGTATAGGATCCTGGTCATGGCACCAGTGTCATGGGGGTGATGAAAATGGGAAATATTGCACCTAGAGCGGGACTCAAACCCACATCTCTTTGCATTCCGGGCCAGTGTGCTAACCATTACACCACCTAGGCTCCCTGATATCGACACACTACCCACGCCTACCTGTCTATGCGGCTCCTTGCCCGAGAGGTCAGTGCAGACCACTACAATAATAATAATAAGTAATATTCCCTTATGTATCTTTACACGCGCATAGTCTGTTATACATCACATATATAATAGAGGTACCGAACATCTTATCCGGCTTCCAAAGACGATAGAACACAACCGTTACACATTCCTATAATACAACCATTGCACAGCCATAGAACACAATCATTACACATTCATAGAATACAATCATGCCATGGCCATTGAACACAACCATTGCATGGTCATAGAACACAACTACTACATGGCCATAGAGCACAACTATTGCATGGCCACAGAACACAATTATTACATAGCCATAGAACACAACCAGTGCACAGCCATAGAACTCAACCAGTGCATGCCTCTAGAACACAACCATTGCATGGCCATAGAACACAACCAGTGCACGGCCATAGAACACAACAATTGCATGGCCATAGAACACAACCATAACCCATATATAGAACAGAATGTGTGAATGGCCATAGAGCAGAAACATTGCACTGCTATACAACGCAACAATTGCATGGCCATATAACACAAGCATTGCATGACGGTACAACACAACCAGTACATGGCCATAGAACACAAACACTACCCAGCGATAGAACAAAACCATTGCATGGCCATAGAACAAAACCATTGCATGACCATACAACACAACCAGTGCACATCCATAGAACACAACCATAACACGGTCATAGAACACAACCATTGCACGGTCATATAACGCAACCACTACCCAGCCATAGCACACAACCATTACATGGCCATATAACACAACCACTACCCAGCCATAGCACACAACCATTACATGGCCATAGAAGACAACCACTACCCAGCCATAGAACACAACCATTGCGCGGCCATAGAACACAACCAGTGCACGGCCATAGAACACAACTAGTGCATGGTCATATAACTCAACCATTGCATGGTAATAGAACACAACCACTACACAGGCATAGAACACAACCATGATATGGTCATAGAACACAACCATTGCATGACCATAGAACATAAACACTACACAACCATAGAACACAACGATTATATGGTCATAGAACACAACCACAACCCAGCCATATAACAAACCATTGCACAGTCATAGAACACAACCATTGCATGGTCAGAAAACACAACCAGTACACAGCCATAGAACACAACCATTGTGCGGTCATAAAACACAATGACTACACAGCCATAGAACACAACCATTACATGGCCATGGAACACAAACATTTCACAGTCATAGAACACAACCATTACACGGCCATAGAACACAACCATTGCACGGCCATAGAAGGCAACCACTACATCCCCTGTGGTGGGGAAGCATGAAGCGAAGGCTCCCTCTCCCCTCTCCCCCACCTCACACACACACACACGCCGATTGTGTCACGTGACCTGCGCTCACGCTGTCTCTGCCAGCCGCTGTGCATGCGCAGTGCCATCATCGCAGGGATCAAAAGGTTTTTTGATCCATTCCAGATGGCACTAACGTCCATGCTGTCAAAGCTATCAAAAGCCGTCAAAAGCCGTGTGGTGGTAGAACTGTGTTCGATTAGCCGCCAACCTTCTACCAGCATGCTCAGCTAATCTGGCAGCACTGGGTGTATGTAATATTTAAAACTGCATAGTCCGGTGGTTTTGAGTTTCTGTCATTTTCTGCGATAAATAAATTATGTTCATCATCATAATCTATCATATTGTAGTTCTCTGGTGTTCTCTGTGGCGGAGTGGTTAGAGTGTCTGACTTTTTTCTAGGTCGGACTCCTAATCTGAAGGTGCATGGTTCGATTCCCCATGCCCCCGTCTCTGCCAATTTGGATTTCCACCGCTGTGTATAACTTACAGCATCATCAAAGGCCGGTTGCTCTCATACCATGTCTATGTGGTGTGGGAGGTTAAAAATCCCTTGGGTCGGTAAAAGTGTAGGCTTGGGATTTCTATCGACAAACTGTCTAATGGTGAAAACAAGCCTATTCAGGCTTATCCATGATCGGCAGAATAAATCTTCAACAACAAAAAAAAAAGAAAAAAGTTTGAAGTAACTTTTATCTTAACTAGCTAAATTTGTAGAATCTGAAGTGGAAACATGCCAAATTAGTTTTGGCAAGCACCTCAAAAGTCTTGACATCCTAGGTTTCTGCAGTCACAGGTTCTATTAAATTGACTCTGTATGCTCGCCCTTCTGTGTGGCAATAAATGCTTAATAATTAGATCATTATCTAAGTCAGATATGTAGAATCAAATGTACATAAGTGTTTTGGTTTTGAAAATTTGTTGGTTTCATCCGACTATGCAGCTTTAAATATGGTCTACTTTAGCACTCCCATGGAAAATGTGGGGTGTTTCGATGCAATCTGAGCGATTTTATTAATGTTATATTCAAAGTGACATTCCATTAACCACTTGGCTGATTAGAACTATGCCGAATCGCTAAGCGTGAGAGCGCTGGCTGGCTTCCCGTGTGGCAAGTTGTGGGTTCGAAACCAGACCGAGTCATTTATTTGTTTAACGACCTCCAAGCATTGGCTATTGGGGGTCCGACTGAGTGAATGACCAACAAAATTGATACCAATCCTGTCGCTCGACCTTAATATAGCCCCGGTCACACACGGGCCTTAAGTCGCCTCAACTAGTTCGCCTCATGTAAGTCGACTCACATTGGCCGTGTGGACGCGACACTGAGGCGAATTAGGGCAAAGTCGATTCATCTAGTTCGCCTCAAGTAGACCGCGTAGCGAGGTAGTTTATATGAAGCGAACTAGCTTAAGTCGGCCCGTCTTGCTTGTGTGGATGGTACCGGTTTACTTGAGGTGACTTAAGCACGTCACACGCATGCACAGTTGAGACCTGAGTTTGTTGATTTTCCGGTCGATCAAAGGCGCATATTATATAATTTGGTCTATGAAACCGCTAGCTGTGCACATATATTTTTTTCATCATTTATTTTTAGGTTTTCACTGCCCGGCAGAAGTTTTGACCGTTCCAAAACAATACGATTCAGTCGATACATATCTAGGTCGAACCCACACTCTCTCGTGGTGACGTCGACTAACCGAAAGTGGTGCTGGTTAGTATGGACGTGCTCATGCGCAGATATCGATTTCCGCCTTAAACCGCCCCAAGTACTGCATGTGTGGACATGACACACTTTCACGCCTAGTTCGCCTCATCTAGTTCGCCTTATCTAGTTTGGCCTAAAGTTGTGTGTGTGAACAGGGCTTTAGGTAGCGCAAGAACAGGTTTGCTTCACAATATCAGCCCAATGTGACTGTGTGGGATATCGGGTCATTGTGTCGGCGGCCTGGCCTCCCAGTGGGACAGTATCATAAAGTCGCCATAAGTGTGCACTGTCACAAGTCAGTACCCATCCTGATATGATCTTAGATCTTGCTAGGATGAAAAACAACAACAAATAAACGATTCAGTAAGAACCCTGGCGTATATTCCCGGAACTACGACACTGTCACAATTCGGTGCTTATCCTTATATGACCGTAGATGTTGCTAGGATGTAAAACCCCCCAACAAAGCAAAACTAACAAATCCGCCGACACTTATGTGAGTAGAAATGTGAGGCTTCATTCATCATGACAACACCTCATAGACCAAAAATAACTCAAGGCTTTGATTCAACTTATCTCACACGTCTTTAATCCGTAATGTGGTTCACGGGGTTGTAGGTGTGTGCAATGGTGCACAGATCGGCAAAGATCTTAAAGCCACAGTCACACTACCACTTGCGACCACCTTAGACCAAAGAAACCACAGTCACCAGTGACGTCCTTGCGACCAAAACAATGGTTGCTGACATCTGGGCGTCACAGGTGACTGTGGGTTTTTCTTGTAAAGTGGTCGCAAAGTGGTCGCAAGCTGTGGTGTGACTGGGCCTTGAGTTATTCTTTAGAGGGAATGGATTACTATTTAATAGTGTTTAATTGTTTTCTTCTTCTTCTTTTAAATAATCATCTTGACTGCTATCATCGTGTGTGATCGAGTAAATATTAATTATTGTGAGTCGAAGTCGGTGGAAGTGCAAGTTTTATAATCGGGCAAGTTTTATTACATTTTTATGTTCCGATTTGTAACCTGGGTCTGCCTGGAATTGAACTTTTGGTATCTTTTCTTGGCAGCCTTTATTTCAGGGACAACTAATCTGTCCTAGTCCTACTCCTGATTCTCTTCCACTCCTGATTGTAGGTATCTCTTCTTATAGTTGCATCATCCGATGGTTTTGAGTGTATACCATTTTTTTTTAAATCGATCTATATTTGATTAATGCCTAGGTCACAAATGCTGTGGTCGCCGTACGGTGCTACGGTCTGCGGTGTGGCTTGCAGTTTATGCAAATGTTACGGCATTACGGTCTGCGGTTTATCGATTCACAAATCGTACGGTCACCACAAGGCATAGGCATGGGCATGAAGATATTTCACCGTGCTGTTATGACCCTAGATGTCACCAGGACGTAAAACTCCAACAATCAACCAATCAATATTCAATATATAAAGATCAAAATGTCACCAAAAGTGACCGTACGGTGTTGCGGCATTGCGATTTTCCAAAGTTAAGATAACTCTGACTTAAAAGAAGCACAACACCTTGCAGCGAGCAAACAAACTTATGGTTACCATACTCACCATAACTCACCATACGGTCGCCGTATGGTCTGGCCGATGCGGCAACTTACGGCCACCGCAAGCACGCCGTAACGCATTTGTGACCGAGGGATAATCATGGATGAATGATCTCCGCGATTTCGCTAATTTCCACGATTAAAAAAGAAATATTTACCGATTAACGTTAAACCAAATGTCAAGGAATCAGGATTCCAAAACTATTGGAAGAGTTCGACCCCCACTCTTATATGACCTTAGATGTTGATAGAACATCACATCCAAACAAGAACGAGTTAGGTCTGGGCGATAATATAAGCAGAAGGATAGTTGACACCTTACTTCAGGCATTTCTACCGCGATTTCCTGACAGTTCTAATCCTATAAGGGGAAACTCCGCGTTTTCACGGAAAGTCGCCGTCGGTGTAATAATAATCTCGGCTTGATTTCTTTTTCTTGATTTTTTTTTACTGGAGAGAACGTTCATCTTTCTTTCCTTGTACATTAAACTTTCCTAATCCGATGCCTTTGTTTTTTTCTTTTAAATAGATATACTGGTCATGATCATCATCATGCTCTCAGTCGCAATGCGACAAAGACTGCTTTCATTACTTAACTACTGCTATTTCGTGCGGTTGTACATTTCATCAAAGCTGCTTGCAAAGTGTTGAAGTGCGGCTGGCTTTTGCTACTAGCAGCACTCTCTAATCATCATGCTGTCATTCGCGATGTGACAAAGACTGCTTTCATTACTTGACTGCCGCTCTCCATTTAGTTCTCTGCTGTGAGAGTGATGTCCATGAGTCGGTCTTAATGTCTCTCAGCTTCAGGTTTCTCTTTATGGTATCCTTGAACTGGAGACGAGGGCGCCCTCTCTTTCTGTAACCAGAAGACAGTTGAGAATAGAGGATCTGCTTTGGTACCCTGTCTGATGATATCCTCATGAGGTGTCCAGTCCACCGGAGATTCTGTTTGATCAGAAGATCTTCCATAGAGGGCAGCCCTGTCTGTTTGGGCACTATCTCAGGGAGCAAATAAAGGTTTCACACTGGCAAAAACACGTCAAGACAGGCACAAACTTTTGTCTGTTTGCAGTGGCTTACAGGTTCTTGATAGAACCAAAGGCTAACGTAGCAAACCCTAACAGTAAACGATGTTACCGTGGCAGCATTAATGGTGGTGATGAATGGAACTACCAACATCTCTCGATATACAGGTACCGACCCTCTTATCAGGCTTCGAGAAATCTGGAAGTAACACAAAACCGGCTATGTTAAAGCTGCATATAGTCCGATGAAATATCAAATTTTCAAAACCAAACCAATTATCTAGATTTGATTTTACATATCTAACTTAGACACTGATGCACTTATTAAGCATTTGTTTCTACGTAGAAGACAATACTGAGTCAATTTAACAGGACCTGTTAATGCAGAAGTTTATTGTGTCAGAGTTTTGGCAAGCTTGCCAAAACTAATTTTCCATGTTTGCACTTCAAATATCTCTAAAGTTTACCATTTAAAATAAAAGTAACTTTGAACTAATGTAAAGTAGATACTAGTGATCGATCTAATATATTTATCTCAGAAAAAATACAGAAATTCAAAACCATCGGACTATGCAACTTTAAACTGATTAAATACAATTTAGTTCTTTACATTTCATTGCTTATTTTATATGTTATGTATATGTTTAGGCTGTCTCCAGAAATCTAGAAAATCCAGAAATCCGGGCCACTTCCTGTCTCAAGCTTACCGGATATTTGGTCTGATACCTGTATTAGTCTTTTTAAATGATTATAATCTACCTCATTTTTGTTTTAAATACCCTATTTTTAAAGGGTAAATTCTGGAAATATGAAAAGTGAAATCAGGCTAAAATTAATTTCGGTGTGCACACAAAAATGACGAGCAGACTTTCTTCCTCCATGTTCGACTATAGGCGCCTGACACAGCAGCAGCAAACTGCAATAAATATCCAAGAAGTGCACTAGTAATACCCACCTAAGTTAGATAGATCTATAGGATCAAATCTAGGTAAGACCTTTGGATCGGAAAATGGAGCTTCTGTTGGATTATGGAGCTTCAGAACGGGACTGGACGGGATGACCTAGTGGATAGAGCGGCTACTTCCAGTGTGCTAGGCCGTGAGTTCAAATCATGGTCAAGTGAAATCAATGACTTTAATTTAAAAGGAATACACAGTGATACATGTCACTGTCTGGAGCTACTGGCGCTACTGAAATAGCACAAGGAGCAGTGGAGTGACGAAGACCAATTGTCTGCGATTGAATTTTCTCTGCTTAACCAACAAAGAATGACTCCAATTATAGCACTAAGTGACTCCAAATATATCCCTAATTAATCCCAACTACATGTATTGCCTGAAGTTACCTCAAATATATAAGCCCTGTGTGACCCCAACTATAGCCCGAATTCACCCCCAACTATAATATCCCTCATTGACCACAACTATATCCCAAATTCATCACAAGTATATCCCTAATTGACCCAATTATAGCCCTAATTGATGCCAGTTATAATGTACCTAATTTACTCCAACTATATCTATAATTGATCACCAGTATAATCCTATTTTACCCACCCATAGCCCTAATTAACATCACTTATAATAGCCCTAATTGACCCAACTATAACCCTAATTGATCACAAGTATATCCCTAATTGCCCCAACTATAACCCTAATTGGCCCCAATTATAATATGGCTAATTGACCCAACTCTATCCCTAATTGATCACATGTATAACCCTAATTGACCCAACTATAGTGCTAATTGATCCCGACTATCGCCCTAATTGATCATAGCTAATTGACTCTAATTATTGCCTTAAGTGACCCCAACCATATGTAGGGAGGCTCGGAGCTACTGGCGTTACTAAAATAGCACAAGGAGCAGTGGAGTGACGAAGACCAATTGTCTGGGATTGAATTTACACTACTAACACATAACTCCATAAATGCCAATACAAAAAATAAAATTAAAGATTATTCCTTGAAGATAATTTTAATTCTGACTAATGCCACCTTGCTTGTGATGAAATGATTATGAAGCAATGAACACAAAATGGAATTTATAGAAAAAACATTTTGAAGGTTTAATGGCAATGTATATTTCAATTTTTCGATTGGCATTTAAGTAGGTTTTGTGACTGAACGTCTCCTATGCACATCTATATAAATATATATATATATATGCATATATGTATATATATATATTTAATGAGACCAGACAGGATGGCCAAATGAGTTAGAGCGTCCGTCTCCCGTGCTGGTAGATCTTGGGGTCGTGGGTTGGAACCCTGGTCGAGTCAAACCAATGACTTAAACATTGATACTTGTCGCTTCCTTGGCAGGCGCTCGGCATTATTAGGATAGGGAAAGGACTGGTGTGCTCAGTGTCAGGATAATGTGACTCAGTGGGATACCAGGTCATGGTGCCGGCGGCCTGGGTTCTCAGTGGAACAGCACTATAAGATCACCATGACTGTGCACTGTCACAAGTCGGTACCCGTACTGATATGACCTTAGATGTTGCTAGGACGTAAAACAACAAAAACAAACAAATATGTATTTATGTGCATATATGTATTATATATAAATGCTGAATATATATATATATATATATGTATATATATATATATGGTTCACTCATCCCTCATCCCTCATCCCTCATGATGCTACCGGTGGTCGGAAGTCGAGGCACGCATGCGCACGTGTAAGCACGTCGCTGGGCCAATCACAGTGCGGCTGACAGCTCATCGGCCTCCCGCTCAATGAGAGCCTCAATTTGGATTCTGGCTCGGACGTGCTCGGTGCAGCTCGGAACCGGTCTGAGCTACTCGGAGCCGCTCAGAGCCGTTCGGATATGCTCGGAGCCACTCAGAGCAGCTCAGATCAGCTCCGAACCGCTGTGAGCAGCTCAGAGCAGGTCGTGGGGTTGCACATGAATCAGGCGCGCCCTGCCCTGCCCTGCCCTACCCGGCAAGGCTTTCTACCGGATTGGATGGCTGCCCAGTGGCCATGTTCGAGACAGGTAGTCGGGTGTAGCCGGCAGGCAGGTAGGCAGGCACCGTCGTGTCGCCCGGAATGGAGGCAGCAGGCTGCATTCTGGGCACACTGCTAGCTATATTACCTCTCATTGTATATATATATTTGTATGTATATATATATATATATATATATATATATATATATATATATACAGCGATGCATATAGATGTATATGTGATGTATCACGAATTATGTGAGTATAAAGTTACATAAGTGCTAATTATTATTATTATTTGTTATACTCCGTAAGACCAACACTGTACCGGTGGCTCCACCTTCCCTCCTCACCTCCACCAAATGTAGACCAGTGTCAGTCGCACCGGAGGATATATACATATATATATATATATATAAATATATATATATATCCATATATATAATTATAAGGACCTATTCATTAAAGCTGCATAGTCCGATGAAATATCAAATTTTCAAAACCAAACCAATTATCTAGATTTGATTTTACATATCTAACTTAGATACTGATGCACTTATTAAGCATTTGTTTCTCCGTAGAAAGGAGTCAATTTAACAGAACCTCTTACTGCCGAAGTCTATGGTGTGGCAGTTTTGGCAAGCTTGTCAAAACTAATTTTCCATGTTTGCACTCAAAATATCTAAAAAGTTTACCATTTAAAATAAAAGTAACTTTGAACTAATGTAAAGTAGATACTAGTGATCGATCTGATATATTTATCTCGATCGATGTAGGGAAGTGGTTAATCTGTTGAGGTGGGAGGTTAGGGAGGTTTTACTGTGTATTATACATAAGTTGATTGTTGGAGTTTTACGTCCTGGTAACATCTAAGGTCATATCAGGATGGGTACCAATTTGTGACAGTGTACACTCATGGCAATTTTATCAAGTATTAATTAATAGCTATGTCTTCCAGGAGTATTGTTAGTGCTGCAGTATATTACAGGGATGAAAGATCTCCGTGATTCCGCGGATTTCCGGGATTTTTCAATCCCGCAGCACCATCAGCGTATACTGATATGTGGTGCAGACTCCGCAGCACTATCAATGTATACTACTAATAAATGCTCCAAATGCCGCAGCACTATCAGCGTACACTACTAACACATGCTTTAAATGGCGCAGCACTATCAGCGTATACCAATATATAGGTTCCGGCTACAAATGACAAAGAAAGAAAACAAGATGGTAATGGATTGGCAACTTTATATATAAGCATATCGACCAGTGGCTCGGGAACCCCGTACCGTAAAAAGGAAAATTATGAAGAGTGGGACGATTCAAACGCCCAGCAGCTGCTTATATAGGCCTGCGCAGGACCGCAGCACATGAAGCAGCACAGCTCCGCAGCACAAGGAGCAGTATCTAGAACATACAAATTCAAGAAAACCGATCAAATAGCAATAGTCAATATTAAATAAGAAACCTAAATGGTTCCCTACAATGCTAAACCTATGGGAGAATATCAGCATTTCCGCTTTTTCCCGGAGAGCACTTTCATCCCTGATATTATAACGACTAGCATTAACTCGCTTGTGGCTTGGCTCAATCATGGCCGCCCCCATTTTGTAGGTTTGTGTCAGCGTATTTGTCGGGTCAGTATTTTCCCAGGCTCGTTTCCGCGAAGTAATAATGCCCGATACATCAATTAAGGCGCCCAAACCAACAGACAGACGTCACCTGTGATCCATGGCCTCCCCCAATGGCATCGCAACTGGGGCAGGCAGTTTGAGTCGCCGGTGTGTGTGTGTGTGTGCTTGTCTGTTGTTGTTTTATGTCTGAGTAACATCTAAGGTCATATAACCAGACGAGATGGCTGAATGAATTGAGCGTCTGTCTTGTTCGGTAGATCGTGGGATTCAAACCCTGGCCGAGTCAAACCGATGACTTAACAAATTGATACTTGTCGCTTCCTAGCCAGGCACTCAGCATTATTGGGATAGGGCAAGGACCGGTTGGCTCAGTGTCAGGATAATGTGACTTAGTGCGATATCAGGTCATGGTGCCATGAGTCTACACTGTCACAATTCGGTACCCGTCCTGATATGACCTTAGATATTGCCAGAATGTAAAACTCCATAAACCAACCAACCTAAGGTCATGTCAGGACCAGTACCGATTTGTGACAGTGCACATCCATGGCAGCTTTCATAGTGCTGCCCCACTGGGAGACCATGCTGGGCAATATCCCACACAGTCACATTATCCTGACACCAAACTAACCAGCCATTACCTTATCCTAATAATGCTGAGCGCCAGGTTAGGTAGCGACAAGCATAAATTTGGCAAGTGATTGCTTTGACAGGAATTGGAATCGAACTCCCGACCTTCCACACGGGAAGCGTGGATTCTGCCAAGTCGGCTATCGCATCCGGTGTGTATGTGTGTGTGTTTCCCATTGCGTGCTCCCAGCTGCTACTTTTGTTGCCAGTTATACGCGATTGCCTATTGCAACGGGGGATTAATTATTGCAATGGTGGAAGGTAGACGGCAGTGGAATGTGTGTGTGAAGGAGGAGGCGGGGAGGTGAGGGTGAGTGTGTCGGGGCGGTGAGGGGGGAGGGGGTAAGGAGATGGAGGGATAAGGAGGGCTTAAGCCGTGAAGCTGATTTGAAATGCTCAGAGCAGCTCTATTATAGCCTATAATACGGATTGGGGTGCCAGCACTGACTGACTACTCTCAGAACGAGGCCCATCAGGGGCGGTGCGCATGTGTGGGCTTCCATTAGAAACAGTGTTTACATTCGGATGTTGCATAGCTATTCAATGCCTCCACTCCTACCTCCCTTCGTTCCTTCCTTTCTCCTTCCTTCCCTGATTACTTCCTTCCTACAGTCTCCCTACCTTCCTTCTTTCCTTTCTTCCTTCCTTCCTTCCTTCCATCCTTCCTTGCTTCCTGCATTTCTTCCTTCAGTCCTCTCTTGCGTTCTTCCGTTTGTCATGTATCTCTTCTTTCCTTCTGTCTTCCTTTCGATCTTTCATTCCTTATTTCCTTCTATCCTCCATTCCTTCCTCCCTCCTCCCTTCCTCCCTTCCATCTTTCCTCCGCCCTCCCTTCCGTCCTTCCTCCTCCCTTCCACCCTTCCTCCACCCTTCATTCTTTCCTCCTCCCTTCCATCTTTCCTCCTCCCATCCATCCTTCCTCCTCCTTTCGATCTTTCATTCCTTCGTTCCTTCTGTCCTCCATTCCTTGATCCTCCCTTCCTCCCTTCCATCTTTCCTCCTCCCTTCCATCCTTCCTCCTCCCTTCCATCTTTCCTCCTCCCTTCCATCCTTCCTCCATCCTTCCTCCTCCCTTCCATCTTTCCTCCTTCCTCCCATCCTTCCTCCTCCCTTCCATCTTTCCTCCTCCCTCCCATCCTTCCTCCTCCCTTCCATCCTTCCTCCTCCCTTCCATCTTTCCTCCTCCCTTCCATCCTTCCTCCTCCCTTCCATCTTTCCTCCTCCCTTCCATCTTTCCTCCTCCCTCCCATCCTTCCTCCTCCCTTCCATCCTTCCTCCTCCCTTCCATCTTTCCTCCTCCTTCCATCCTCCTCCTCCTTCCATCTTTCCTCCTCCCTCCCTCCTTCCTCCTCCCTTCCATCTTTCCTCCTCCCTCCCATCCTCCTCCTCCCATCCTCCCTCCTCCCTTCCATCTTTCCTCCTCCCTCCATCCTTCCTCCTCCCTTCCTCACTTCCTCCTCCCTTCCATCCTCCTCCCCTCCCTTCCATCTTCCCTCCCTTCCCCTTTCCTCCTCCCTTCCATCTTCCCTCCTCCCTTCCATCTTTCCTCCTCCCTTCCATCCTTCCTCCTCCCTTCCATCTTTCCTCCTCCCTTCCATCCTTCCTCCTCCCTTCCATCTTTCCTCCTCCCTTCCATCCTTCCTCCTCCCTTCCATCTTTCCTCCTCCCTCCCACTTCTCCCACCATCATTCCTCCCCTCCTTCCTCCTCCCCTTCATCTCCTCCTCCCCCTTCCATCTTCCTCCTCCCTCCCATCCTTCCTCCTCGCTTCCATCCGTCCTCCTCCCTTCCATCCTTCCTCCTCCCTTCCATCTTTCCTCCTCCCTTCCATCTTTCCTCCTCCCTTCCATCCTTCCTCCTCCCTTCCATCTTTCCTCCTCCCTTCCATCTTTCCTCCTCCCTTCCATCTTTCCTCCTTCCTTCCATCCTTCCTCCTCCTTCCATCCCTTCCCTTCTCTCCACTTTCCTCCTCCCTTCCCTCTCCTCCTCCCTTCCCATCTTCCTCCCTTCCATCTTTCCTCCTCCCTTCCATCCTTCCTCCTCCCTTCCATCCTTCCTCCTCCCTTCCATCTTTCCTCCTCCCTTCCATCTTTCCTCCTCCCTGTTCATTTGTTCATTTAATCCTTCATTCCTCCCTCTCTTCTCTCATTCCTTCTTGCCTCCTCCCTCCTCATCTCTTCCTTCCTTCCTTCCCTTCCTCCTTCCTGCCTTCCTTCTTTTCTACCTTCCTCTAATCCTTCCTCCATCCTTCTGTCTAATAATAGAATTCTGAGTCTTACTCCAGTTTGTAATCTGAAGACTTTTAATGCAGATATCATTTTGGAATGTATTACCAAGTTGCACGCGCATGCGTGTGTGTGTGCTTAGGTTTATTTTATTGCGCTGGTGTCAATTGAGAACCATGAATAATTTCCCTTTCCGGTGTCCATAGCAGCCACAATCGACTGTCTTTGTTACCACTGCGGCTATGAATGTGCTATATTTATATTACTATTATTAGTTATATCACTGCGCCATCTGCAACTTTTGGACTGTATATGTCCCAATGGAAGCACACTAGGCAATAGAAGCACACCCCCCATTTCAAGATTGAAAGCACACATAAATTTACGATCATATACAAACTGAATGCACATAAAATAAGACTATCCCACTTCATTTCAGAGGCACAACAAAAACAAATACAAATTTACCATCATATTCAGACTGAATCCACATAAAATAAGACAATCACACTTTATTTCAGAAGCACAACAAAAACAAATCCATGAAATTCTTTACCTTTGAATAGATAGACATGCATCCATGTGTCTGTACTCGCACATTGCTCGTCTATTGGGACATATACAGTATTTGAATACAGAACTAGGGTTTTTCTGTCATTTCTAGAAACCACAAATGGCTTTGGTGCCGCTATTATTTTGTCACCGACTGACTGACTCAGGACTGACTCACCCACTATCCACACACTCACACCCCGACCACCTCAACTACTGAGTCATTCAGTGACTCACGACCAGACGGGATGGCCGAATGAGTTAGAGCATCCGTCTCCCATGCTGGTAGATCGTGGGGTCGTGGGTTCGAGCCCTGGGCGAGTCAAACCAATGACTTAAAAATTGATACTTGTCACTTCCTAGCCAGGCGCTCGGCATTATTAGGACAGGGCAAGGACTGGTTCGCTCAGTGTCAGGCTAATGAGACTGAGTGGGATATCAGGTCATGGTGCCGGCGGCCTGTTTTCCCAGTGGGACGGCACTATGGGGTCGCCATGAGTGCGCACTGTCACAAGTCGGTACCCGTCTTGATTATGACCTTAGATGTTGCTAGGACGTAACACAACAACAAACAAACAACCAAATTCACTGACTCACTGTCTCAGTGACTGTCTGATATGGCAGCTCACCCATTCAAACTCTCATTCTTCTCTTCGTTGTCATTCATTCGTTCATTCACGAGTTCGGAAGTTCGGTTTCCGCTTGAGTCAAACCAATGACGTACAAAATTTATGCTTGTCACTTCCTAGCCAGGCGTTCAGCATTATTAGGATAGGGCAAGGACTGGTTGGCTCAGTGTCAGGACAATGTGACTGTGTGGGATATAGGGTCATGGTGGTGGTGACCTGGTCTCCCAGTGGGGTAACACTATATAGTTGCCATGAGTGCGCACTGTCACAAGTCGGTACCTATCCTGATTTGACCTTGGATGTTGCCAGGATGTTAGACTCCAACAAAGAAACAAACAAACACGCAAACCTCTGGGCTTTCAAACGAAAGACCAGTGTACATGCGCTAACAAAATACTATCTATTCAGACAACTTTGAACCAAGGATACAAAGGTCTAGCCTACACAGTAGTATTAACAAAATTAATCTTATAAAAACAATTTTTTAAAGCTGTAATTATTCTGTCGCTATGAGAACTAAGTGAAGGCTTTGAAAGGGCACTTAGCAAATTAGTAAATTATATTCATATCATCATCATCATCATCATCATCATCATCATGCTGTCGGTCGCGATGCAACAAAGACTGCTTTCATTACTTGACTGTTGCTATCCATTTAGCTCTCTGCTGTGAGAGTGATGTCCATGAGTCGGTCTTAATGTCTCTCAAATATTCATATCAGGGCACAAGTAAGGATGCCAGGTGACAAGATTAATGTCACAATTTCTTGGACTTGTGAACCATCAAACTGTACACTTTAAACCAAATGAGTTAGAGCGTCCGTCTCCCGTGCTGGTAGATCGTGGGGTCGTGGGTTCGAACGCTGGTCGAGTCAAACCAATGACTTAAAAATTGATACTTGTCACTTCCTAGCCAAGCGCTCGGCATTATTAGGACAGGGACATGACTGGTGTGCTCAGTGTTAGGATAATGTGACTGAGTGTGATACCAGGTCATGGTGCCGGTTGCCTGGTTTCCCAGTGGGACATCACCATAAAGTCACCATGAGTGTGCACTGTCACAAGTCGGTACCCGTCCTGATATGACCTTAGATGTTGGATGGACATAAAACAACAACAAACAAACAAACAACAAACATCAAACTGTAATGAGTTGAGGAGCTCTTCGGCCTGCACAGAATTAAAGCTGCATAGTCCGATGAAAGCATAACATTTTTCAAAACCAAAACACTCATGTCTATTTGATCCGACGTATCTAACTTTGAAATTGGCGCACTTGGTAAGCATGTGTTGCTGCATAGAAGAGAATACTGAGTCAATTTAATAGAATCTGTTAGTTACTGCTGAAGCCCATGGTGTCAGAGTTTTGCCGTATGTGTCAACAATAATTTTTTACGTTTTCATTTTAAGCATCTCCAAAATTAGTGTCGTGGGGGTGATGAAAATGGGAAATACTGCGCCTAGAGCGGGACTCGAACCCGCATCTCTTTGCATTCCGGGCCAGTGTGCTAACCATTACACCACCTAGGCTCCCTGATATCAACACACTCCCCACGCCTACCTGTCTATGTGGTTACTTGCCTGAGAGGTCAGTGCAGACCACTACACTCGTCCCCCTGGAATTGTAAGTCTTGTAATGCTTACAATTACATACATACAGGCAATGCACTAACACATACATACACAGGGTAGGTTCAACAACCATACAGCGCAAAGCTTGTATAGGATCCTGATCACGGCAACCAGTGTCGTGGGGGTGATGAAAATGGGAAATACTGCGCCTAGAGCGGGACTCGAACCCACATCTCTTTGCATTCCGGGCCAGTGTGCTAACCATTACACCACCTAGGCTCCCTGATATCAACACACTCCCCACGCCTACCTGTCTATGTGGTTACTTGCCTGAGAGGTCAGTGCAGACCACTACATTAGCAATTTCTAACATAAACAATCAACTTGAAACTAGGTAAGGTCGATTCAGTGATTAACCTACTACGATCGGATATAGTGGCCGAATCGGTAGAGCGCGGGTCCACTCCCCGAACGGAAGGTCGGGAGTTCGAATCCCAGCTGAGTCAAACCTAGGCTTTTAAAATTGATACTTGATACCTAGCCTGGCATGCGGCATTACTAGGATAGGACTGGTTAGCACAGTATGAGGATAATGTGACTCTGTGGGATATCGGGTCATGGTGCTGCCGGCCTGATTTCCCAGTGGGGCAGCACTATGAAAGTTGCCATGAGTCCACACTGTCACAAGTCGGTACCTCTCCTGATATGACCATAGATGTTGCTAGGATGTAAAACAACAACCACATATTGCATACATCAAGTCTGGCTTTAGCTGTGTTCATGCGTACATGGTTAAATCGATTTAGTTAAGCCAGACTAACTAAATCGATTTAGTGGTGAGTTCACACGCACAACTTAAGCCGACTTAGACTAAGTCAGTTCAACTAATCCACCTCATGAACCGGTTTACATAAGGCAAACTAGTTGAGTCGACTTAGCGATAAATCGATTTAGCAGCGCCTTTACATGTGCATTATAAGCCCGACGAGTTAATTCAAATTAGTTCAGAGATGAAAGACCTCCGCGGTTTGGCGGATTTCTGGGATTTCTTATATCGACCGATTAATGTTAAACAAAATTCCAAAAGATGGGATGTATATGACAACAGTTCAGTGGTTCGAATCCCGTTCTTATATGACCTTAGATGTAGTTAGAACATAAAACCTAAGCAAGAAACTTGAGATAAGGGCAATAATGCAATCACAACAAGGCTTAGTTCAGACCTGACTTCCAGTATTTTTCCGCGATTCCCTGACAATGCTAAACCTATGGGAGAATATCAGCATTTCGGCTTTTTTTCCCAGAGACCACTTTCATCCCTGTTAGTTAAACCGGTTTAACATGCGCATGTGAATGGGGCTTTATAGAGATCCAACACATTCTCTACAAATGCAAGTGGCGTCCTACTCCTAGCAGCGAAATAATTATGAAAGCTGGCATGGCCCCGAACGCCACCTAAGGCAGTGACCGGAAATAGATCAAGATGGCCGAGCAGTTCTGTGTGGGAGGTAGTGAGCTGTTGCAAGCCAGAAGATGCAGTGCAGCAGAAACCCCACACCTGCCAATTGCCCGATTGTCAACACCCGGGGCCCTGAATATTAAAGATGTCATAGCGCGATTGTCAGTGAGTGGGTAGAGGTGCAGTTGGTGGGTGGGTAGATGGGTGGGTGGGTGGAAGTGGATTTGCACTTTCAGACAAATGTGTGAACTGGCTGTGAAGATGCATCCTGCATGTATACATTATGCATGTGTATATTTATATATATATATATACATATATATATATATATATATATATATATATATATATATATATGTGTGTATATGGATAGTGATAAGCCCCTTATCGCGTGTAATAAGATCTACAGTGTATAGTGCCCCTCCTTGTTGGTGGGGGGGGGGTCTCCCAGCATTCTCTGTGCCCCCCTCCCTGCGCGGGGTGGGCCGCAAACTCCACACACTTAAAAAAATATATATTTAGTATATAAACATATATGTAGGCCTACATATATATATATATATGATGTATAAGGAATTATGCGAGTATAAAGATATGTAAGGGAATTATTATCATTATTATTATACTCCGTAAGACCCTTCTCGCCTCCACTGGATGAAGACCAGCGTCAGTCGCACTGGAGCATTTGTTTCTATCTGAACCGTTCAGGCGCAAAACCCCATAAACACCGATCCAGAAATAGAAAGTTCAGCATTAATAGGATAAGGCAAGGATTGCTTAGGTCACTATAAGAATAATGTGACTGTGTGGGCTATTGGGTGATGGTTCCGCCAGCCTGATCTACAAGTGGGGTAGCACTATAAAATCGCCATGAGTGCGGACTGTCACAAGTCGGTGCCTGTCCTGATATGACCATAGATGTTGCTAGGACATAAAACCACAACAAACAAACCATTTGTCGACGTCGCAAATTATATACACTGCTGTCATATCAGGAGAAGTACCGACTTGTGACAGTGCGCACTCATGGCAACTTTATGGGGCTGCCCCACAGGGAAATCAGGCCAGCAGCACCATGACCCAATATGCCACTCAGTCACATTATCCTGACACCGAGCTAACCATTCCTGCCCCTATCCTATTAATCATGAGTGCCAGGCTCGGAAGTGACAAGTATCAATTTTTTAAGGCATTGGTTTCACTCGACCGGGAACCGAACTCCCGACCTTCTGCACATGAGGCCCGCGCTTTACCGATTAGGCGACCGCGCCCGGTTGCTGTCAGAGAACAGAGGACAGAGGACAGTAGGCATACACCATTCACAGAGTTCCATCCAATCGTAGCCAGGAAGCCAATCTTAGCTGGGCTAGTCGCCAGCTCTGATTGGCGGGCCTCCAAACCCAACAGCCAATCACAATGCACCTCCCCCTGCAACTCTTCCTCACCCACCAAAGCATTCAAAAGAGTCGCTCCACCACTGACCGCCTTCACACCAACACCTCTTTGAAACACACCCGCACCTCCACTTGATTTGGTGTAATAACGCGCAAATCAATCAAAAAGTTGATTAATTAAGAACATGCCATGCTACTCTGGCCTTCATCAACAAAAAGGAAAGCTTGTTTTATTTAACGACACATCTAGAGCACATTGACTTTTATCATCGGCTATTGGACGTCAAACATATGGTCATTCTGACATATTTCTTTGGAGGAAACCAGCTGCCACCAAATAGGCTTCTCTTTCTGATAAACACCAAGGGGTCTTTTATATGCACTTGCCTACATACAGGACAGCACACACCACAGCCTTTGACGAACCAGTTGTGGACCATTGGTTTTCATAGACAAAAAGAAACTAAAAATTGTATGTTCTATATTTTTGTATTATTGAAAATGATATGTCATATTATATACTACCCTCTACATCCGATGCCTGCATATATTTGTAATCAATGTCGTTATTGGAAAATCACCTCTTTGAATGTGCACCAGTCCGCGCGCGCCAATCATCTTACCTGTCATGGGAATAAAGATGTGTTTTTCCTAACTACCGCCTTCTCGTTAACCTTGTCACTTATACCAGCAATGCTTATTGAGTCAGCCTCAGATTCCAATGTTGCAAGGCCACTATATATATTGACTAATCGATATCCTGTTTTATGTTGTAGGTGAGTTCCGGTTAAGGCCTAATAGTGCTGCCAATAGTGTCATGCACAACTTGCGGTAAGGTCTACTTAGGGTGGCTTACTCCCATCAACAGGACACCATTGTGCACCTGTACAAACACTGCGTTCATGTTACACTACTTCTTTTCAAAGGGATGTTCTTTCTTTAGACATCATGGGTTGTCATGGAGACATCCATCTGATAATGGTATACGCGAAATGAAGGCGGTGGTACGTGGACATTAAGAGAAGAGTTCAGGCGCAAATCCCCCGTAAACGCCAATCCAAAAATATAGTTTAAATACAAGATTTTGACCTGAACATAATTTTTAATTCTCACTAATTCCACTTTTCTTATGATCTCATGATTATGGAGCAACATGAACAAAATAGTACGAATATTACATGTGTCGTTGTTGATGGTTTCATTCCAATGTTTAGCTCAATTTTTGCATTGGCCTTTACAGGTTTTGCGTCTGAACTATTGTGTGACTAAAACCCCCCTTGTTAACGACCATTATGGGTCTTGAGGGTGGTCGGGAGTGGGTCACGTGGTTGATGTGACGTCACTCAGGTTCTAGTCACTTCACCCTCATCCCACTCACACCATCTGTCCACACATTACCAACTTTCCACGCACCCTCTGCTTACACAGCACCCACTTTCCACAATCTCCCCACACTCTGCCCACACACCACCCACTTCTCACCCACACTCTGCCCACACACCACCCACTTCTCACCCACCCTCTGCCCACAAACCACCCACTTCTCACCCACCCTCTGCCCACACACCACCCACTTCTCACCCAACCTCTACCCACACACCACCCACTTCTCACCCACCCTCTGCCCACACACCACTCACTTCTCACCCACCCTCTGCCCACACACCACCCACTTCTCACCCAACCTCTGCCCACACACCACCCACTTCTCACCCACCTCTCTCCGCCCACACACCAACTTCCTCCCAACCTTGCCCACACACCACCACTTCTCACCAACCTCCTGCCCACACACACCCACTTCTCACCCAACCTCTACCCACACACCACCCACTTCTCACCCAACCCCCACCCACACACCACCCACTTCTCACCCACCCTCTGCCCACACACCACCCACTTCTCACCCACCCTCTGCCCACACACCACCCACTTCTCACCCAACCTCTGCCCACACACCACCCACTTCTCACCCACCCTCTGCCCACACACCACCCACTTCTCACCCAACCTCTGCCACACACCACCCGCTTCCCACTTCTCACCACCCTCTTCCCACACCACCACACCACTTCTCACCACCCCCAGCCACACACCACCACTTCTCACCCAACCTCGCCCACCACCACCCACTTCCCACCACCCTCTGCCCACAACACCACCCACTTCCACCCACCCTCTGCCCACACACCACCCACTTCTACCCAACCTCTGCCGACACATCACCCACTTCTCACCCAACCTCTGCCCACACACCACCCACTTCTCACCCAACCTCTGCTTACACACCCCCCACTTCTCACCCAACCTTTGCCCACACACCACCCACTTCTCACCCAACCTCTACCCACACACCACCCACTTCTCACCCAACCTCTGCCCACACACCACCCACTTCCACCCACACTCTGCCCACACACCACCCACTTCTCACCCAACCTCTGCCCACACACCACCCACTTCCCACCCAACCTCTGCCGATACACACCACCCACTTCCCACCCTTTACCTACATACAGCATGTATCGTATACAGCATCCTGGTCATGGCACGATACAGTTACTTACATATATGCATACGCGATACAAGCTCACCAGCCAGGTAGTGAGTAACATTAGCAATATCCTGGTCACAGCACCAGGATGAGACTCACATTGTGTCATTTCAAGGCTAGCCTTCCTAACCCTTGCCGCGTCTGTCTAACCTTTTTTTTTTTGACTGAATGTATTTTATTCAGCGAATAATGTATTTTGTCAGCGCTAGAGCACTGGTCTTCCGGCCATTCATTGCAATTTGTTGATACATAAATGACAATATCAGTTGCATTAATAACCACATGAATATCCAGTTCGATAATAGAAGCATTACATAAATTGACTATTAGTTGTAATAGTAACTGCATACAATTCCAGTTCAACATATGTATTATCCACTTGGTGAGCATGCATCAGATGGTATTGCATGATTCTAGAAATGAAAGGGCACTTAGCAAATTATATTCATATCAGGGCATCAGTTAAAGATGCCAGGCAACAAGATTAATGTCACAATTTCTTGCATTTGTGAACCATCAAACTGTAATGAGTTGAGGAGCACTTCGGCCTGCACAGAATTAAAGCTGCATAGTCCGAAGGTTTAGAGTTTTTGTCATTTTCTGAGATAAATACATTAGGTTGATCGCTATAGACTACCTTACTTCAGTTTGAAGTAACTTTTATTTTAGAGATATTTTGGAGATATTTGAAGTACAACCATGCAAAATTAATTTTGGCAAGCACACCAAAACTCTGACACCATAGGCGTCTGCAGTAACAGCTTCTCTTAAATTGCATGTGTATTTCCTTCAGTGTGATGGCAAATGCTTAATGAGTGTACCGGTATCTTAGTTAGATATGTAGAATCAAATCTAGATAATTCTTTTGGTTTTGAAAATTTGATATTGTCATGGGGTGATGAAAATGGGAAATATTGCGCCTAGAGCGGGACTCGAACCCACATCTCTTTGCATTCCAGGCCAGTGTGCTAACCATTACACCACCTAGGCTCCCTGATATCAACATACTACCCACACCTACCTGTCTATGCGGCTCCTTGCCTGAGAGGTCAGTGCAGACCACTACACTTATCCCCCTGGAATTGTAAGTCTTTTAATGCTTACAATTACATACATACAGGGAATGCACTTACATATACATGCAACAGGTAGGTTGAACAACTATACAGCGCGTAGCTTGTACAGGATCATGGTCACGGCAACCAGTGTCGTGGGGGTGATGAAAATTGGGAAATATTGTGCCTAGAGCGGGACTCAAACCCACATCTATTTGCATTCCAGGCCAGAGTGCTAACCTTTCCACCACCTAGCCTCCCTGATATCATCAACACACTACCCAGGCCTACATGTCTATGCGGCTCCTTGCCTGAGAGGTCAGTGCAGACCACTACAATATTTTCATCGGACTATGCAACTTTAAGCTCCTTCCTACAGCCAACCGATGACGCCCACCTGTCATATTTCACCTGACGTAGCCAGTGCTGCTCACAACAATAAGTACTTTCATTTGATATCTGTGTAGTATGAGACAGGTGCACTGTGGTGCGCAGTTTGTTTGTTGTTGTTTTACGTCCTAGCAACATCTAAGGTCATATCAGGATGGGTACCGACTTGTGACAGTGTGCACTCATGGCGACTTTTTAATGCTGCCCCACTGGAATACCAGGCTGCTAGCACCATGACCTGATATCGCACTCAGTCACATTATCCTGATACTGAGTCAACCAGTCCTTGCCCTCTCCTAATAATTCCGAGCGCCTGGCTAGGAAGCGACAAGTATACATTTTCAAGTCATTGGTTTGACTCGACCCACAAACCCATGGATTCGGATCCCCTGATCTTCCAAAACAGGAGACGGGCGCTCAACTCATTCAGCCACCCCGTCTGGTGTACAGTCAACGCTCGTTAATTCTGACCACTTTGTTCCCAGCATCCAGTGACATTTTTATTTTCTTTAAATGATTCGCTTTGATCTTAGAAGTTAGAGCGACTAATGTAATTTATTCGTTGGGGTTTAACGTCCTAGCAACATCTATGGTCATATCAGGACAGGGAGGGACTAATAATAATATCATTGGCTGAAATCTGTTCCATGTGTGATTTGGTCGGGGAGAGGGAATACTGGTTTATATTGGTCAGGTGGTCGCAAGTGGAATCATATAGTATAAAATGCGTTGACTGTACATTAACTTATTTAGTTATTCGGCCTGCTTAGCCTTACTGTTTGCAACACAGTCCATTACCAATATACTTGCAACATGAAGACCTTGTATGTAGTACTAGTGGTAGATTATATTACAAATACATAGTGGCACAGCTGTCATTTTTTCTTGTTGTTGGTACATTAGTTGTTTAAGCAGAGGAAATTTCAGTCACAGACGACTGGTCTTCTCTCCTTACACTGCTCCTTGCCCTATCCTAATAATGCCGAGCGCCTGGCTAGGAAGCGACAAGTATACATTTTTCGTCATTGGTTTGACTCGACCAGGATTCGAACCCATGATCTACCAACACGGGAGATGGGTGTTCTAACTCATTCGGCCATCCCGTCTGGTTACCCACCCACCTCTGCCCACCGCAGTTGTATAACACAATATAGCTATTGAATACGAAATCCTGATATGACCTTTGATGTTGCCAGGACGTAAAACAACAAACAAACAACAAACAGTGCATATAAAAGACCCCTTGCTGCTTCACGGAAAGATTATCCTATGTTGCGGAAGAGGATTTCCTCCAAAGGAATACGTCAGAATGACAATCTGTTTGACATCCAATAGCCGATCAATGTGCTCTAGAGGCGTCGTTAAATAAAACTAAACTTACTTTTTGTTTTCACTGCTCGGCAGCACTAGTCCAATTTGATTCAAATCTTTTGAATTTTGCTTTAGTAATCATTTTGGATTTCTTCTTCATGGATTATATTTGTTTGTTGATTACAAACACTCCAAAATCCAGCTTTTAGCATTCTTTGTGTTAGACGATTTACCTATGCTTCATATATTTTTTAATGCATTTCTAATGTAAGTTGTTAATTTCATTAGTTACTAGTAAGGCCTTGAGATCTGATCATGCTGGTAAGCACATTGATTTCGATAGGTTACGTAGTCACTTGTTTGTCCAACACCAACCAGCATTTTGCCTTTAAACATTGGAGTCATGCCATATACACCTACTCCTATAGGGTCATGCCAGTCAGGATGTTGTAGTTAACCTGTTAACTCAATAACAACATATCCGCTAATACAGGTTCTCTGGACCAGATGGGATGGCCGAATGAGGTAGAGCGTCTGTCTCCCGTGTTGGTAGATCGTGGGATCGTGGGTTCGAACCCTGGTCGAATCAAATCAATGACTTAAAAATTTATACTCGTCGCTTCCTAGCCTAGCGCTCGGCATTATTAGGATAGGGGAAGGACTGGTTGGCTCAATGTGAGGATAATGTGACTGAGTGGGATATCAGGTCATGGTACTGGCAGCCTGGTCTTCCAGTGGGGCAGCACTATAAAGTCGCCATGAGTGCGCACTGTCACAAGTTGGTACCCATCCTGATATGACCTTAGATGTTGATAGGACATAAAACAACAACAACCAACCCCCAGCTTTCTCCTCCCTCAGGCCAACCTCACACCCCCCCGCCCATCCATCCGGCCAACCTCTCCCCCCCCTCTCCCTCCGTCTGCCAGCCAAACCCATTTCATGCCATCAACAAGCTCTTGATGTGACCTTAGATGGGACAAGATGGCTGAATAAATTGAGCGTCCGTCTCCTGTGTTGGGAGATCGAGGGATCCGAAGCCATGGGTTCGTGAGTTTGAACCCTGGCCCAGTCAAACCAATGACTTAAAAATTGATACTTGTCCCTTCCTAGCCTGGCGCTCGACATTTATTAGGATAGGGCAAGGATTGGTTGGCTCAGTGTCAGGATAATGTGACTGAGTGGGATATCAGGCCATTGTGCTGGTGGCTTGGTCTCCCAGTGTGGCAGCAATATAAAGTCTCCATGAGTGCGCCCTGTCACAGGTCGATACCCGCCCTTAAATGACATTAGATGTTGCTAGGACGTAAAACAACAACAAACAAACATGACCTTAGATGTTGACAGGACATAAGACTCCAACAACCAACCCCCGACCTAAAGATACCCACTCTGGTGTCTGTTGTTGTGGACAACTGGAAGTCAAATCTGGCCCCTCTTTACACACAGCTAGCTCCCTTCACTCTTTGAAAATTTATACTGCCTATTATGGATAAGTCTGAATAGACTTGTTTTCACCATTAGACAGTTTGTCGGTAGAAAGCCCGAGCCTACACTTTTACCGACCCAAGGGATTTTTAACCTCCCACACCACATAGACATGGTATGAGAGCAACCGGCCTTTGATGACGCTGTAAGTTATACACAACGGTGGAAATCCAAATTGGCAGAGGTGGGGGCACGATCAAACCAAGGACCTTCAGATTGGAAGTCTGACCTAGAAAAATGTCAGACACTCTAACCACTCCACCACGGGGAACACGAACCTCCTCCTTCATTTGTCTTCTGCTCTCAAGATATTTGCCGTATGCCCTGAATGCGTGAACATTCAGTGAAAAAAGACACAAAAATTCGCCGATTCTTTGACGGCAGACGACATTTCGCCGGAGCAGACGACACCTGCTCGCGGGGAGACGCGGGCGTGTTGGTAAACCGGCACACCCGGGACGCTGAGGGCGGTGCCATGCCCCGCTCTGATGTCGGCGAACAGTTGCGCCAGCACTTCAAAGACGTGCATGGGCGAGTGTTGATAAACAGGTTTGGCACGAGGCGCGGTCTGCTAACCTTTCACCGAGCAGTGATAGTGGTGGGAGGGGCCAAGGAGGGCGAAGGGGGTAGGGGGGGCATAGTGACTCTACAACGCACTGCCAACACTGAAGTTTGGATCCAGCCCGTATGCATGACGCAGTGTTAGCTTACACTCGGTGTGTTTGCGCTCCTTGCGTACTGAGTTTTCGCCGCTAACCTAGAAATCCCTGGCAAAACCAGTTTTGGCTCGCTAACACTGTGTCATGCATACGGGCCCAGCTGGTCGAGTCAAACTAATGACTTATAAAATAGGTACCTGTTGCTGCTCGGAGCTCGGTGTTCTGAGGTCAGGACAGGGACTGGGCGCACAGTGTCAGGATAATGTGACTGTGTGGGACATCAAGTCATGGTGCCGGCGGCCTGATTTCCCAGTGGGGCAGCACTATAAAGTTGCTGTGAGTGTGCGCTGTCACAAGTTGGGGCACGTCCTGGTGTGGCCTAGGGTCTTACTGGGGCGTAAAGCTACACCAACCACCCAGCCTCCCCCGGCCCTCTCAGAGGGCTCTTAGGCTGCCTTTTTCCTTCCTCTCCCCCCCCCCCACCCCCACCCCCCCCCCCCCCCCACCCCCGCCCAATTTATCTGACCACTACCCATCGAAAGTGCACCAAATGCGACTGAAAACTCCCCCAAAACAAACACTGCCAACATTTATATACAGTAAAACCTTGCTAAATCGACCGACCATGGAACCGAATTTAAGTGGTCCATTTAGGGAGGTGGTCCATTTAGGGAGTTAGAATATGATTTCAATGGTATTGTTGGGACCCAAAGGAAGCGATCGATATAGGGCAGTTGTCGATCTGTGGAGGTGGTCGGTTAGAGAGGTTTTACTGTACATATTTTGGAGCGGGTGGTTTAGGCTTGAGGCGGGGCCAGGTGAGGAGGAAGAAACCAGGTGGCAGCACCAGGCGAGGCAGAAGGCCTGACCAGTCACTTGAGTAGATGAGTGTCATTATTTGGTGTAGTGTCAGTTGATGTGAACTGTTCATAGATAATCCGTTTTCGGATAATTATATTCGTATAATTTCTTATACATCATATATGAATATATAAAATAAGTAATTAAATAAGGGGAGATAAACAGGGCTTTGGCACGAGGCGAGGTCTGCTCACACGTCACTGGGCAGTATTGGTGAGTTGCTTGTTGGAGCTTTACGTCCTGGTAACATATAAGGTCATATCAGGACGGGCGAGCAGTATTGGTGGGGAGACGAGGAGTTGGGGGTAGCATAGAGTAATTCTATAAAGCACTGGCAACACTTATTTATGTATATATATATATATATCCGTCCTGCTGAGAGGGAGCGGTAGTGGTAGTGACCAGGCGCAGCTGGTATCATGCGGTCATGAGCTGCTCACAGGTGGCAGTGCAGTGGAGAATGAAGGAACTAACCTAGTCCTATGGTAGTAATAGCTCAGTGACATTAGGGTATAGAGTAAGTAAGGGAGAGAACTGCTAGGGGGTAGTGTCCTTGTTTATATTCCCATAATAGATTATAGAGCACATATATATATATATATATATATATAATATATATATATACATATATTTGATGTATAACAAATTATGCGAGGATAAAGATACATAAGGGTTAATTATTATTATTATTTGTTATACTCCGTAAGACCAACACTGTACCGATGGCTCCACCTACCCTCTTCACCTCCACCAGATGTAGACCAGTGTCAGTCGCACCGCTATTCAACCCACTACCTCTTTGTTTCTCCCTCAATTGTACTGGAGATATGTTTATATATATATATTATATATATATGAAGAGTTCAAGCGCAAAACCCTGTACACGCCAATCCAAAACCAGAAATAAACATAGGAACAAAACCATCAAATAGTTAATTTTGTTATATTCCTACTTTTTTGTTCATTGTTCCATTACCATGTGATCATATGCAAATTGGAATTAGTGAGAATTACAATTATTTTCTTGTAAAAATCTTTGATTTAAACTAACAAAATTGTATTGGCGTTTACATGGTTTTGCGCCTGAACTCTTCATATGTATATACTTATATATATATATATATGTATACATGTATATAATATATGTGTATATGAATGTATGAAATAAATAATCAAATAAAGGGAGAAGGGAGGGGGGACATAGCATAAGATAACTGTACAACGCCCTGCCAAAGCCAATATATTTATGGATAACAAAATAAAAAATAAGGGCAAAGAGGGGCCAACATCACAAAGTAACTCTATAACGCGATGTCAACATTGACAGCTCTACAACGCCCTGCCAAAAGCGCTGTCACTCACCATTATGAGCATTACTAGGATAGAGCTGTTTCACTCAGTTCTAGGATACTGTGACTGAGTGGTCAATCGGATCATGGTGCCAGCAGCCTGGTCTCTCAGTGGGACAGCACTATAAAGTTGCCATCAGTGTCAAGAAGTTACTGGTACTTGGCCGCTCCCAGTTATTCTACTTATACTCACTACTATCGGGAGGAGCCTGGCATCTGTCTGCCAGTCTCCCCTGACTAAATACCAAAACACAACTCATAAGAAAGAAAGGGAGACAAGTCATGTAAAATTGACAGTGATAAGGTTGAGCTTTATTGCTACAACTCTTGTTCACCTACCAGTGACCTGCCACCCTGAGTCACTTACAACCTGCTGCACATACCCACCTAGCTTCTGCTTGTTCAGTCAAAATCTATACCTGCAACATCTACACCTGCAATACCTGCATACCACATGTAACTGGTATCACCTGTCTCTCAGCCTACATTGTCACCGTCTTTGTACGCATGCTCGTTAGTGTGTCGGGGCAGATTAGAATTGTACCTGCAGTGCCACGCCCTCTATTTGACATCGCCTGTTGTAACTGGTACCACCTGTCTTTCAGCCTACATTGTCACCGTCTTTTTATGCATGCTCGTTAGTGTGTCTGTGTGTTTAATAATATAAAATGAAGAGAGTAACTTAATAAATTCTACCTGCTGTAGAATGTGACAGCTGACCTCTATTACTGACAGTTTTTCAATACATCTTGAGGAAGCCGAACTTTGGTTCCCTTACACGTACAGTAAAACCTCTCTAAATAAACCGACCATGGGACTGACTTTAAGGTTTAGGTGGTTCATTTAGGGAGGTGGTCGGTTTAGGGAGTTGGAATATCCTTAGAATGGTATTGTTTGGAACCAAATAATGCGATCAATGTAGGGGAGTGGTCGATGTGTGGAGGTGGTCGGCTAGAGAGGTTTTACAGTATATATTTGTTTAAGTCACAAGGCGCCCCCTAGCGTGTGGCGCCCCCGAGCGTGTGGCGCCCCCTAGCGTATGGCGCCCCCTAGCGTGTGGCGACCCCTAGCGCATGGCGCCCCCTAGCGCGTGGCGCCCCCTAGCGCCCCCTAGCGCGTGGCGCCCCCTAGAGCGTGGCGCCCCCTAGCGCGTGGCGCCCCCTAGCGCGTGGCGCCCCCTAGCGCGTGGCGCCCCCTAGCGCGTGGCGCCCCCTAGCGCGTGGCGCCCCCTAGCGCGTGGCGCCCCTAGCGCGTGGCGCCCCCTAGCGCGTGGCCTCCCGGGTGACTGCCCAGAGTTGCCGGTTCCTTCAGGCGGCAGTGTCTAGACCCCTTGATGCAATCACCCTATCCACGCTTACCTGTATATGTGGCCAATTCGATCTCCTACATTATTATTAAACCAGACGGGATGGCCGAATGAGTTAGAGCGTCCGTCTCCCGTGTTGGTAGACAATGGGACCGTGTGTTCAAACCCTGGTCGAGTCAAATCAATGACTTAACAATTGATACTTGTCGCTTCCTAGCCAGGCGCTCAGCATTATTAGGATAGGGCAAGGAAGTGGTTGGCTCAGTGTCAGGATAATGTGACTGAGTGGGATATCAGGTCATGGTACTGGTGGCCTGGTCTCCCAGTGGGGCAGCACTATAAAGTCGCCATGAGTGCGCACTGTCACAAGTTGGTACACGTCCTGATATGACCTTAAATGTTGCTAGGACATAAAACAACAACAAACAAGCACATTATTATTATTATTATTCTAGCAGGTTGGTGGGAGTGAGACATAGCTCAGGCGGTAGAATGTCCACCTGTGAAAGTGTTGGTCATCTTATCGATCCTGCTCAATGGAGCCATTTGCAGTTTGGGCTATTTTCCGTTCCAACCAGTGGTCCACAACTGGTTCATCAATGTCTTTGGTATGTGCTGTCCTGTGTGTTGGAAAAATGTGTATAAACGACCCCTTGCTGTTTATTGGAAAGTGTAGCCTATGTGGCAGCAGCAGGTTTCCTCCAAAGTAATATGTCACCATGACCATATGTTTGACGTCCAATAGCTGATGATAAACACCTATGAGCTCTAGAGGCATCGTTAAATAAAACAAGGTTGACTTTTTTACTTTGTAGCATGTTAAGCTTACCTGTCCATGTGGCCATTGCCAACTACTACGTTATTATTATTTGTATTATTATTAATCTAGCATGTTAGGCTGGCTACATTGGCACCCACCTTCTGCCAGGACCAGCTGTTCTGTAGTCCCGAGGGACGGAATCACATCGCAATTAATTATGTTCAATTAATTTGACAATGGCAGCACAGCCATTATTAATCATGTCTTCAGAATATAGCTTGACAATTCCATACTTCCCATCATTGATTCCATCACGTGGATGATTACTGCGAGCCTTTTTTCCATCTTGTAATCTCTTGGGTCTGTGCTACAAGCATTCTACAAGCATTGTCTGGAATGAGTGGGGATGCTCATTCGGGTTCATTGCTGGGCGCAGGGACCGTGAAGCTGACACCCCCCCCCCCCGCTCACCCCCCACCCCTGCCACCGCCGCCGGGGTAGTGGGGGGGGGGCCCTCATGGGAACCCAACTGGCCGAGAAGGGGGCTTCCACACAGACACTCCACACCTGCTCCCCTGGCTAACCAATCACAAACCACATACTGGACACACCTCCACACCAAACCACCAATCAGATCACACCACAAACTGGAGCCCATGACTCCACCCCATCTGGTGGTCAGTCTGCAACAGCCTCTCCGACTGACCACATCTACAAACCTCTTATTCATGCGCCCACCCACACCTGCTGAATGATTGGCCGAGCCAATCAAAACACAAAACAACAAATCAAACCACATTTATCAAATTACCACTGAAAGACATTTGACGTTTAATTTATTATCTACCATGCAATTGACACACAAGCAATTGAACTATCAAACTGGTATGATAATCAATAATTGATAATTATATTGATTATTAACTTCTCTCGTTTACAAGTATTTTATAAGCATTCTACAAGCATTCTACAAGCATTCTACACGCATTCTACAAGCATTCTACAAACATTCTACAAGCATTCTACAACCATTCTACAAGTATTCTACAAGCATTCTACAAACATTTTACAAGTATTCTGCAAGCCTTCTACAAGTATTCTACAAACATTCTACAAGTATTTTACAAGCATTTTAAAACATTCTACAAACACTCTACAAGCATTCTACAAGCATTTCACAAGTATTCCACAAGCATTTTACATACTTTCCATCATTGATTCCATCACGTGGATGATTACTGGCAGCCTTTTTTCCATCTTGTAATCTCTTCGGGCTGTTTTACAAGCATTCTCCCAGCATTCTACAAGTATTCTACAACAAGTATTCTACATGCATTCTACAAGCATTTTACAAGCATTTTACAAGTATTCTGCAAGCCTTTCTACAAGTATTCTACAAACATTCTACAAGTATTCTACAAGCATTCTGCAAGCATTTTACAAGTATTCTACAAACATTTTACAAGTATTCTACAAGTATTCTACAAGCATTCTCCAAGCATTCTCCAAGCATTCTACAAGCATTTTCCAAGTATTCTACAAGTATACTAAAGCATTTTATAGCATTCTACAAGCATTTTACAAGTATTTTACAAGCAATTCCCAAGCATTCTACAATCATTTTACAAGCATTCTACAGGCATTCTAAAAGCATTTTACAAGTATTTTACAAGCATTTCCCAAGCATTCTACAATCATTTTACAAGCATTCTACAAGCATTTTACAATGCGGAAAGTGGGGGGGGGGGAGTTGGTGAATACACATACATGATGATACACAAAGTGATATTTTTATCTAATGTAAATATTTGCAAGGTTAATTTCACTGCAATGTGGGTCATTCTCAGAAACCGTGTACCATATGTGTGACATGGAAACCCTAAATGAAAACATTCCAAATAATAGCAGAATCCATGGTCATGTTTAGGGTTACATGTTGTGCACATTGCTGACGGGTACAGAGAACAGTGGAAGCAGGAGTGTTTGTTTGTTCCTTGTTGTTTTATGTCCCAGCAACATCTAAGGTCATATCAGGATGGGTACTGACCTGTGACAGTCTGCACTCATGGCAACCTTTATAGTGCTACCCCACTGGGAGACCAGGCCGCCAGCCCCATGAGTTGATATCCCACTCAGTCACATTATCCTGACACTGAGCCAATTAGTCCTTGCCCTATATATCCTAATAATGCTGAGTGCCTGGCTAGGAAGTGACGAGTATAAATTTGTATGTCATTGGTTTGACTCGACCAGGGTTCAAACCCACAAACACATGGGTTTGGATTGCCCGATCTCCCAAAACAGTAGACGGACGCTCAACTTATTCGGCCCTCCCGTATGGTCAGAAGCAGGAGTGGGATCAGCATGACTTTATTCCAGTGGCATCAAAGGTTACGATACAATATGTTTTCTGTGTTTACACCACAGAGCGGCAACTGGGAGAAGGTCATGCAACAATGATCATCAAAATAACAATGAACAACAATCAATCAGGTGTCAAATTAAACACATCAGTTCAAATACACGGTTAGCAAATGCTTGGGTGGCAATGGATCAATGGTTAATTAATCAGTGTCATATTTGATTTCCTTATTGGTAGTCCAATAGGATCCAAGTAAGGCCTTGTATCCATAGACTGTTCCCTCGTGGCATGCTCCTTTGTTCTATGTTCGCTTGTGACCTTGTGACGTGCCACATGAACATGTCTTGTGCACAAGGCCATATGGTCTCTGGCTCCACCCTATTGGAATGGCCACTAAGCAAAACCCAGGTTCATTGTCTGTGTGGTCGGTCACAAGGTCACAAGCGAACATGGAACAAGGGAACACACCACAAGGGAACAGTCTATGGACACACTGCCTAATATTGTCGGGCTGAGGTGGCATCGGCCTGTGTGATAAAATTAGAGGAGGCTGCTGGTTGAGAAGTAGTTAATTCAAGAGTGGCTGATGGTGAAATTGTCTGACAGAAAGAAATCAATTTTCGGATATTTACTCCTGATCTCTTCTTCCCATAACTGGCCTAATTTGAGAGCAGTAAACCAAACCTGTTGTTTGGAAAGCGATGACTCATTCAAGATTCAGCTTCATTATAATTTTAATCTGAATCTTAATCTAGGCTACAAGTGTTGAGAAAAATAGTAAAGCTTGTTTTATTTAATGACACCTCTAGAGCACATTTATTTTTATCTTCGGCTATTGGAAGTCAAACATATGGTCATTCTGACATATTTCTCTGGAGGAAACCGGCTGCCGCCACATAGGCTACTCTTTCTGATATGCAGCAAGGGTTCTTTTAAATGTACTTTCCCACAGACAGGACATACTACAGCATTTGATGAACCAGTTGTCGACCACTGGCTGGGACAGAAAATAGCCCAAACTTCAAATTAGTCTACGGCAAACTCAATGGATTGTCAATGGCCGTGAGCCAAATAAAGTTAAATATCTCTAAAACCACACCACCTAGAAACAAACTGCTTGGTACACAACTAGATAACATGTCTAACAAACAGATTATATTAAATTTATACGGTTAGGGTTCTGCATTTCTATTCATTTTGAATAAAAATTGACGTTTTGCACTGCGTGTAGTGCGTATTGTCAAACTCAGTGGCAGAGTGCCTTCGTTCTGCAGCCAAGGCGTGTGTGCATACACAATGTTTATAAACATTGAAAGGGGTCTATATTAGCAAATACATGCACAAATCTATGTAAGTGCTTTGGGTTTTGAAAATGTGCAACTCTAATATTCTTATATAATAGGAAAATACATGCACCAGCACATAACAGATATGTAGAATCAAATCAAAGATAAGGGTTTTGGGTTTTGAAAATGTTACCCTTTTATCCGATTTATTCAGCGTTAATGAATGCATTAAGTCACACTGCCCCTTCATCTGTAGCCTCTGCTTCCGGTGGGATCAAAGCGATGCAGTGTAGAGACGGACTGGAGATGAAACCCCGCCGCAATATCGCAACAAAAATTGGGTTCAATTATTCACAGTGTTAACTGTGAGTAAGTGAGCACAATGCTCAAGAGACTGCTTATTTTAATAACATAGCGTTTCGTTAAAAGGCTACCTCACTGCGCCTTATCTGCTTCGAATCTCATCTCCATTCAGCAAATTGGAATCAATTACTTTCTATTTTCATTAGTTTATATGTGGTGTGTAGGAATTATGCAGATGTGAATAATCGGAATCATTATGTCATCCTCCAATCACAGTAGTTCGCATATTAACCTCCTTCAGGATCTCTCCTCTGGGACCGGTGCCGCCCCCACTCGCCTCCTTTCCTCACTACTTGCCTCAGATTGACTTGTGTTTGTCTTTGTGAGATATATTATATACTATATGTTACATGTTAGATGTTACATATGATATACGATAAATGATATATGATATGATATATTATATGATATATCATATGATATATGAAATATGAAATATTATATATTGACATCATATATTAACATCATGCATCAACATATTATACTAACATCATACATCAACACCATACATCAACATCATACATTAACATCATACATAAACATCATACATTAACATGATACATAAACATCATATATCAACATCATGCATTAACATCATACATCACCATCATACATCAATACCACACATTAAGATCATACATTAAGATCATACACTAACATCATACATTAACATAATAATTAACATCATACATTAACATCATACATCATACATCAAAATCATACATCAAAATTATACATCAACATCATACATCAATACCATACATTAACATCATACATTAATATCATACATCAACATCATACATCAACCTCATATATCAACTTCATACATGATACATGATACATTAACATCATACATCAACCTCATATATCAACTTCATACATGATACATGATACATTAACATCATACATAAACATTTTACATGATACATTAACATCATACATTACACATGATACATTAACACCATACATCAACATAATACATTATACATGATACATTCACATCATACACCGTCAACACACATCGAACAGCATACATCAATATCATACATGATACATTAACATTATATATCAACATCATACATATACAACATACATCAACACCATACATTACCATCATACAACAACACATACATCAACATAATACATTAACATCATACATCAACATCATACATCAACATCATAATCAACATCTTACATCAACATCATACATTGACATCATACATCATATATGATACATTATCCATTATTGAAGCCATATCTCCATGCCGTAGCATTTCTCTTCTGGCTGTGAGTGACACAAAGTTATGCATGTTTTTTAAAGAGTAATTAAAATAAATACATGACACAATAAATAAAAGGATATCAGGTACATTATTTTAGGATCACAACTCTTTATATATTAGCAAGGTTCTAAAGTCTTTCAAAGTCTTTGCCATAGTTTAATATAACCGGGTATCCTTTTTATAAATGTGGTATTGATACCATAAAAAAAGCGTTGGTCGCAAAACGGTCGCAAAGTGGTCTTCTGTGGTCGCCGACCTTGCAACCATTTTAGTCAAGTTGCAGCTCAGCTCCTGCAACCATTTTGGTTGCAAGAGTGACTATCTCTCTGGTCGCATGGAGGTCACTGGTGACTGTGGGTTCTTTGGTTCAAAGTGGTTTTAAAGTGGTCTCAAAGTGGTCACAAAGTTGTCACAAAGTGGTCGCAAGTCGTCGCAAGCCATAGTGTGACTGAGGTTGAAGAATAACTATATATCGGCATTAAGCCTCAGTCACACTACGACAAGGGAATCGAGTTGCAACCAAAAAAGGTTGCAGGTTGTGCAAATATGGCAATTATTTCAGAAAATAGATATCATCATCACTCCAGGAGAGTTTAATTTAGTTGGTTCATTGTTGGAGTTTTACGTCCTGGCAACATCTAAGGTCATATCACTTTATGCCTCCTTCTTGTTTTTGGTTCTTGTTGATTGTTTACGTGTTTTGCTCTTTACACCTGCTACTTACTTACATACGGTATCGACGGGGAAAAAGTCGCCACTCTGGAAACAAATTGTAAGATGGCGTGGTGAGCGCGAGGTATCTATGGCAACACCTCGGCCGGGGGCGTGGCCTTGCAGAACGCATACCAGGCTGTGAAACCTACTGGAGGAACGAGGTCATGTGACCGTCAGGTCATTGACAAGTTACCCCCACCACCACCTCCACCCACACGCCTCCGCCTCTTCTCCCGTCCCACTCCTTAACGCATGATCTTGCTGACGTCAGCCAAAAAAATAACACCCCAAAACAGAAAAAGAACCACCAAAAAACAACTCACCAGACAACTTTGTTTTACGTATATTTGTTTAATGGTTCTTTTGTATGGTTTATTGGGTACGTTTATTTTTACATGCTTTGTATTTTGTGTGTGTGTACTTTACTTTATATTTTTATTTTGTATTTGTTTGTGCGGGCAGTATGTATTCCGTTATGCGCTTCTCCACCTCCAATAATGGCATCGAACCCGGGTAGCAGTCGGTCAGCTCTCTCACCAGTGCATTTTAACACACCGGAAGTGGTGCGTCTGCGTCTGTGTCTGCTTCTGCGTCTGCTTCTGTGTCTGCTTCTGGGTCTGCTTCTGCATCTGCTTCTGCGTCTGCTTCTGCGTCTGGATTTGTGTCTGCTTCTGCGTCTGCATCTGCTTCTGTGTCTGCTTCTGCTTCTGCATCTGTGTCTGTGTCTGCTTCTGCGTCTGCTTCTGTGTCTGCTTCTGCATCTGCTTCTGTGTCTGCATCTGCATCTGCTTCTGCTTCTGCATCTGCTTCTGCGTCTGCTTCTGTGTCTGTGTCTGCTTCTGTGTCTGCTTCTGTGTCTGCTTCTGTGTCTGCTTCTGCGTCTGCTTCTGTGTCTGCTTCTGCTTCTGCTTCTGTGTCTGCTTCTGCGTCTGCTTCTGTGTCTGTGTCTGCTTCTGTGTCTGCTTTTGTGTCTGCTTCTGTGTCTGCTTCTGCATCTGATTCTGTGTCTGCTTCTGTGTCTGCTTCTGTGTCTGCTTCTGTGTCTGCTTCTGCATCTGCTTCTGCATCTGCTTCTGTGTCTGCTTCTGTGTCTGCTTCTGCGTCTGCTTCTGCTTATGCTTCTGTGTCTGCGTCTGCTTCTGTGTCTGCGTCTGCTTCTGTGTCTGCTTCTGTATCTGCTTCTGCGTCTGCTTCTGCATCTGTTTCTGCATCTGCTTCTGTGTCTGCTTCTGTGTCTGCTTCTGTGTCTGCTTCTGTGTCTGCTTCTGCGTCTGCTTCTGTGTCTGCTTCTGCATCTGCTTCTGTGTCTGCTTCTGTGTCTGCTTCTGCTTATGCTTCTGTGTCTGCTTCTGCGTCTGCTTCTGTGTCTGCTTCTGTGTCTGCTTCTGTGTCTGCTTCTGCGTATGCTTCTGCATCTGCTTCTGCATCTGCTTCTGTGTCTGCTCTCCGTCTGCTTCTGCGTTTGCTTCTGTGTCTGCTTCTGTGTCTGCTTCTGCTTATGCTTCTGTGTATGCGTCTGCGTCTGCTTCTGTGTCTGCGTCTGCTTCTGGGTCTGCTTCTGCGTCTGCTTCTGCATCTGTTTCTGCATCTGCTTCTGTGTCTGCTTCTGCATCTGCTTCTGTGTCTGCCCTACCGCCGCTGCTACTGCCCCCTGGTGGAGGGCTCGGCCCGAGGGGTAGCGGAGTGGGTGGGGTGGGGGGTGGGTCACGCGACCACGTTACACGCGCTGCCTGCGGGTAATGTTTGTATCGTCCATGATTTAGGGGACACTTCAATATTGATGAAACCCACCGTGTGCCGACTAATGGAAAGTTACCACGGGACCGGCCATCTTTTCACCGGTTTCTCTCGCCCGCCGAGGACCCAGCTCCAACCCCCTCCACACCCATACCCACACACCCACACAGACACACCCACCCACACACACCCACACACCCACACACACCCACACACACAGCTACACACACACACACACGCACCCACACCCCCACCCACCCCCACACACACAGCCACACACACCCACACCCACACACACCCACAAACACACCCACACCCACACCCACCCACAAACACACACACACCCACAAACACCCACACCCACACCTATCACCGTCTTTATAGGACATCAGCTCGTCAATTGTTCTTGCCTTTTTGAAAATAGCTTCAAGGCATCTATCTATACAATGTTTCTACATTTAAAAATAATGATTCAATGCGCACATCTATCTATATATCGATCTAGCTATTTAGCTATCGATATATCTATCTATCTAGCTATGTATCTATCTGTCTGTCTATCTCTCGATCTGTCTATCTGTATATCTGCCTGTCTGTTTATCTGTTTATCTGTCGATCTGTCTATCAGTCTGTCTATCTATCTATCTATATATCTATCTGTATATCTGCCTGTTTGTTTATCTGTCGATCTGTCTATCGGTATATCTGTCGATCTGTCTATCTGTCTATCAGTTTGTCTATCTATCTGTATATCTGTCTATTTGTCTATCTGTCTGTCTGTTTATCTGTCGGTCTGTCGATCTGTCTATTGGTATATCTGTATATCTGTATATCTATTATCTGTCTATCTTTCTATATGTCCATCTGTCCACGTATCCATATATCTATCCATCCATCCATATATATATATTAAACAGGACCATTTCCCGCCGTTTTACATTCAAATCGTCCATGGGTGTTGAGTGTGGGTGTGGGGGGTGGGGGTGGCGGGTGGCGGGTGGGGTGTTTAGGTGAGGTGGGGGTAGGGGTGAGGGATGGAGAACCAAAACTGAGACAGAGGAGAAGAGTTTCTAGAATTAAGTTTCCGGGCGCTAGAATGTGCACAAAGTGGGAAGTTAGCGGGTCTGACGTGGCAGCCCGAGCCACTCCGGGAGAGTAGGGGCGTTATGGACGTGTGATTAGATTGGGGGGATTAGAGAGACTCCATTGAGTTGAGAAATCACTAGAGGTCATCCCGAGGTCACAGGGCGAGCAGAGCACCTCACAGTTACAGGCAAGTGACTGCATTTTCTAATTGACCGAGTGGTAAAACTACTTGCCCAAGGCCACGTCACCCAATTGAAACTGATATCTGCTAATACCGACATGGGTAGGTCACCGAGAACTTCAGGTGCCCGACCGGGTAAACTAGGTGCCCCGTGCAACCGGGTAGTTCTTTTTGTCCCACCCTGCTCAGGTTAGGTTAACTGAACGGTTAAAGATAAAATGTCAGGAGCATCATTCACTTTTTCAGGTACATGTGCTGCTGTGTATAACTTACAGCGTCATCAAAGGCCAGTTGCTCTCATACCATGTCTATGTGGCGTGGGAGGTTAAAAATCCCTTTGGTTGGTTAAAGGGTAGGCTCGGGCTTTCTATCGAAAAACTGTCGAATGGTGAAAACGAGTCTATTCAGACTTATCCATGATAGGCAGTAGAGATCTTCAAGAAAAAAAAAGGCTGAAGATAAACACACACACATAAACACACACACACTCACACACACACACTCACACACACACACACTCACACACCCACCCACATACACACTCACACACCCACCCACATACACACTCACACACTCACACACACACTCACACACACGCACACACATACTCACACACACTCACACACACTCACGCACTTACACACACACTCACACACACTCACGCACAGACTCACACACTCAAGCACTCATACACACTCACACATACTCACACACAACACGCACACACCCACCCACACACCCACACTCACACATGCACGCACACACTCACACACATGCATACATGCCCATGCACGCACACATTCACACACTCACACACACATTCACACACATGCACACTCACACACACACACTCACACACATTCACACTCACATCCACACACTCACGCACGCACACCCAACAGACACACTCACACACACACATTCACACACACTCACACACTCACACACACGCACACACTCACACACACTCACACACACACACTCACACAAATACTCATACAAACTCACACACACACTAATACACTCACACACACTCCACACTCACACACTCACACATACTCACACACTGACACACACACACTGACACACACACTCATGCACACTCACACACACTCATACACTCACATACACACTCACACACGCACACACTCACTCACACACACTCACACACACTCGCCTACACTACCTACAGAGGGCGCGGGTCCTTCAGGTGTGCTGTACACCCGACCCGCCCGCTGCCATTTCACACGGGCAGGAGTAGTATTCACAGGCGAGCACAGCTTACTGCAGCTTTGGGACGTGGCACGACATGTCCCATACCACGGCATGACACAGCCATGTACCAACACACTACAAGGCGCTTACAATGGCAAGACACAGCTTGTACCGCGGCACGACACAGCCCGTACCACGGCATGACATAGCCATGTACCATGACACTACAAGTTGCTTACAATGGCATGACACAGCCCATACTGCGGCACGACACAGCCCGTACCACGGCATGACAGAGCCTGTACCATGGCATAACACAGACCATACCATGGCACGACAAGGTCCATACAACAGCACGACACAGCCTGTACCATGGATCGACCCAACCTGTACCATGACACAGCCCGTACCACAGAACGACAGCCTATACCATGGCATGACACAGACCATACCATGGCATGACAAGGTCAGTACAACAGCACGACACAGCCTGTACCATGGATCGACCCAACATGTACCATGACACAGCCCATACCACAGAACGGCAGAGCCTGTACCATGGCATAACACAGACCGTACCATGGCACGACAAGGTCCATACAACAGCACGACACAGCCTGTACACTGGATCGCTGTACCATGACATAGCCCGTACCGTGGCACGACACAGCCCATACCAGGGTACGACACAGCCCGTACCATGGCATGACACAACCCATACCATGGCATGACACAGCCCATACCATGGCACGACACTGCGCATACCATGGCATGACACAGACCATACCACAACACGACACGGCCCGTACCATGGCACGACACGGCCCATACCACTGCATGACACAGCCCGACCCACGGGATGACATATCCCGTACCATGGCACTACATGGCCCGTACCATGGCACAACACAGCCCATACCACCACACAACACGGCACGACACAGCTCACGCCATTGCATGACACAACGGTACCATGGCATGACACGGCCCGTACGACGGCACGACACAGACCGTAGCACCAGCAACACGTGGAGCCCAGCTTGAGGACACCCGACTGCACTGTCTGTCGGTTGTAGGAATTGCAACTCAGTTCGAATGTAGACATATGGAGTGTATACTTGTTTTGTATTGCTACTAAGCCTTCTATTGTAATTTAAATGGTGGGTGGATTGGCACCGACTGGGACCGACTTACACGCACTCACACCGACTCACACCGACTCACATCCACTCACATCCACTCACACATACTGACACCCACTAACACCCACTCGTTTACAGTCATACAAACTCACACTCGCACTCACACAGACTCACGCCGATTTACGCATACTGACACCCACTCATGTATTCACACTCACTCACACCCACTCATACCTGCTCACACCCACTGACATCCACTCACCCACTCACACACACTCTCCCACTCACACGCACTCACATTCACTCATCTACTTACACACACTCACACACACTCACACCCATTCACACACACTCATATACACTCAAACACACACTCACCCTGTGAGTGTAACAGACTCCGTAGTGTCACTCACTAACCAATCACCCATCGACACTCAGCCACCTACTCACTACCAAATCACCTACCCAGTCACTCACCCACCTACTCATTAATCCACTCATCTACCCACACACACACTCACTCTCACCCACACACCCATTCAAACACTCACTCACCCACCTACTCATTAACCCACTCATCTACCCACCCACACACTCACTCTCACCCATTCACCCATTCAACCACCCAATCACTCCCATATCGTCACTGCCCCACCCTCCCACCCTGGGCAGCCTCTCACTCATTCGCCAACAGTGATCCCGCTATGTGAGTCCGATGGGTGGTGCTGGTACCCGCAGCCCCGTGCTGAGTAAGCTTCAGACCGAGAGGTGCTACCACAGACCGAAAGGTGATACCACAGACAGAGAGGTGCTACCACAGATAGAGAGGTGCTCCCACAGACAGAGAGGTGCTGTCACAGGCAGAGAGGTGCTACCACAGACAGAGAAGTACTCACACAGACAGAGAGGTGCTGTCACATATAGAGGTGATCCCACAGACATAGATGTGCCCCCACAGACGGAGAGGTGCTACCACAGACATAGAGGTGCTCCCACAGACAGAGAGGTGCTGTCACAGACAGAGTGGTGCTGTCACAGACAGAGAGGTGCTACCACAGACATACAGGTGCTCCCACAGAGAGTGAGGTGCTACCACAGTCATAGTGGTGTTCCCACAGACAGAGAGGTGCTGTCACAGACAGAGATGTGCTACCACAGACAGAGCGGTGCTCACACAGGCAGAGAGGTGCTACCACAGACATATAGGTGCTAACACAGACAGAGCGGTGCTCCCACAGACATAGAGGTGCTACCACAGACAGAGAGGTGCTATCACAGACAGAAAGGTGCTCCCACAGACATAGAGGGGCTACCACATACATAAAGGTGCCACCACAGACATATATGTGCTACCACAGACATAGAGGTGCTCCCACAGACATAGAGGTGCTCCCACAGACAGAGAGGTGCTACTACATACATATAGGTGCTACCACAGACAGAGAGGTGCTCCCACAGACAGAGAGGTGCTACCACATACATAGAGGTGCTACCACAGACATAGAGGTGCTACCACAGACACAGAGGTGCTCAAATATACAGAGAGGTGCTACCACATACATAGAGGTGCTACCACAGACAGAGAGGTGCTACCACAGACAGAGAGGTGCTCCCACAGATATAGAGGGGCTACCACAGACGTAAAGGTGCTACCAAAGACATAGATGTGCTACCACAGACATAGAGGTGCTACCACAGACAGAGAGGTGCTACCACAGACATAGAGGTGCTACCACAGACATATAGGTGCTCGCACAGACAGAGAGGTGATACCACAGACATAGAGGTGCTACGACAGACAGAGGTGCTACCACAGACAGAGAGGTGCTCCCACAGAAATAGAGGTGCTACAACAGACAGTGAGGTGCTATCACAGACAGACAGGTGCTCCCACAGACACAGAGGGGCTACGACAGACATAAAGGTGCTACCACTGACATAGATGTGCTACCACAGACATAGAGGTGCTACCACAGACAGAGAGGTGATACCACATACATAGATGTGCTACCACAGACATAGAGGTGCTCCCACAGACAGAGAGGTGCTATCACAGACAGAGAGGTGCTGCCACAAACACAGAGAGGTGCTCCCACATACAGAGAGGTGCTACCACATACATATAGGTGCTACCACAGACAGAAAGGTGCTACCACATACAGATAGGTGCTACCACAGACATATAGGTGCTCCCACAGACAGACAGGTGCCACCACAGACATAGAGGTGCTACCACAGACATAGAGGTGCTACCACAGAGAGATAGGTGCTACCACTGACAGAGAGGTGCTCCCACATACAGAGAGGTGCTACCACAGACAGAAAGGTGGCTCCCACAGACAGATAGGTGCTCCCACAGACAGAGAGGTGCTACCACAGACATAGAGGTGCTACCACATACAGAGAGGTGATACGATGGACAGTTCCAGCTCCTGGTGAGTTATGCAAGTCCTGGTTCACTATTTGCTCTCTGTTGTGTGCAGCGTGTTTAAAGTTCCATAGTCCGATGAAGCATCAAATTTTCAAAACCAAAACAAGTATCTCAATTTGATGCTATATATCTAACTCAAATACTGGTGACTTTGTTAAACATTTGTCACCACATAAAAGGGAATACTGAGGCAATTTAATAGAACCTGTTACTGCAGAAACCTATGGTGTCAGAGTTTTGCTTGTTTGCACTTCAAATATCTCAAAAGTTAGCTATTTAAAATAAAAGTTACTTCAAGGGAAAGTAGGGTACGATCAGCCTAATATGTTTATCTCAGAAAATGACAGAAACTCAAAACCCATCGGACTATGCAACTTTAACTAACAATGCAGCCCAACCGGGGGCGGGGGCGGGGGTTGGGGGCAACTAGGCAGGAGGGGGGAGGGGAGTGGGGACGCTGGCAATGACGGGGTGAGGGACCCGGCGGTCGGATGGGTGGGGTGGGAGGGATGGCGCGGATGGGTGGGGTGGGAGGGATGGCGCGGAGGGGTGGGGTGGGAGGGATGGCGCGGAGGGGTGGGGTGGGAGGGATGGCGCGGAGGGGTGGGGCGGGAGGGATGGTAGTTGGGGCGGGGGGTGGGTGGGTGGGTGGGTTGTTTGTAAAGGGTTCGTTTGTAAATGGGACAGGCAACTCTGGCACTTGGTATATGGAGGCACACGCGCGGTACGTAACAAAGAGGGGCCCAGCAACCCTGCTCCCCGGCTCCCCGGCCTCCCTGCCCCCCCCCCCCCCCGGCCTCCCCAGGCCTCCCGGACCTAAAGGCTCGGGACGCCCGGCCTCTGGCGCAGCACCCTCCGGCGGGCACGAGTGGCACTGAACAGCGGTGATTGGCCGCGAGCAGCTCGAAGTGCAGAGCGGGCCGGCTCCAGTTGGCACCAGAGTGGCCCTAAGCAGACCCAGGCGGACCCGGCGCACCCTATCGACCCGGCTTTTAATCAGATTTATTACAAGCAGTTGTAAAGTACTTGTCTCTTGTTCTTGTTCTTGTTCGTCTCTTTCTCTTCCTCCTCCTCCTCCTTTTGTTCCTGCTCCTCCTTCTCCTCCTTCTGCTCCACGTAATTCTACTTTTCCCCTCTCTTCTTCTTCTCCTTCTTCTTCTCCTTCTTCTTCATCTCCTCCTTCTTCTTCCCCTCCTCTTTCTTCTTCTTCTTCTTCTTCTTCTCCTCATACTTCTTTTCCTTCATCTTCGTCATCTCCTCATTCTTCTTTTCTTCTTCTCCTCCTTCTTCTCATCCTTCTTCTCCTTCATCTCCTCTTTCTTCATCTCCTCTTTCTTCTTCTTCTTCTTCTTCTTCTTTTTCATCTCTTCATTCTTCTTCTTCTCCTCCTTCTTCTTCTACTCTTCTTTTCCTCCTTCTTCCCCTTCCTCTTCTTCTCTTTTACATCCTCTGCCTTCTCTTTTCCCCTATTTTTTCTGCCTCTCATTCTTCTTCTCCTCCTCCTCCTTCTTTTCCATCTCCTCTGTCTCCTCCGTTTTCTCTTTCTCCTTCTTCCCTTTCTTCTTCTCTGTTTTCTTCTTCTCCACCACCTCCTTCTTCTTCTTCTTCTTCTTCTTCTTCTCCTCTTCTTCTTCTCCTCCTCCTCTTCCACTTCCTCCTCTGTTAGATTCCAGCCTGATTGCTATTGGAGGTGGAGCCGGCATCACTTCGAGTTGCATGACTAGCTGAATCCTCACAATCTGTTCCTCTCACTGTTAGCAGGTCGCACAATTCTCTCCACGTTATCATTACATACATTCACTGATTAATCAACACAACTTTTCAATCGCAGACAACTGGTCTTCCTCATTCCACTACTTCTCATTTATCCTCGTAAAGCCGAGCGCCAGGCTAAATACTGATGACAAATATACATTTTTATGTAATTGATTTGGCTCGCCCGGAGTTCAAACTCGGCTTTTGTATCAATCACTCCCCCCCCCTTCCCCCCACGCATGCGCCTATGACCTGCCACACAGGAAGCGTGCGCTCAACTCATTTTTTTCATCCCATCTGCTTCTATTGGCTATTACCACCACAATGTCCTGTTAGGCTGGAAACTGCTCGTGGGAGGTGGGGGAGGGGGTGGGTGGTGGGTTGGAGTGGGGGCGTGGGTCAGGGGGGCGAGTGCTAGCCAAGGCCAAGCCTTAAGCACCCTAATCATTTAGCAGGGCCTGAGACGGAAGGCCCCTTAGAAAGGCTGCCCGGATCTTGTAGAAATGCCACCGGCTTCAGGGCACCGCGCTGTTGGGGGGGAGGGGGGGAGGGGGGGGGGATGGGGGGGGAAGGGTGAAGGGTGTAGGGGGGTAACTAAAGGTGGCGCACACATGTGCCAGCGCTTGTTCAGGGGTGATTTAGGAGCCCTGTGGCCTGGATTCAGGGCCCGGTCTCATACACGTTAGTGAAAGTAGTTGAACATAGTGGATGCCAACATAGTTGAACATAGTTGAACGTACCGGCATCCATACTTCTCCGTGATGATAACGTGATAATAACGTCTGTGGGCCATGAGTTCCGATTTAAGCTTTGGACATGTTCAAAAGAGCAGTACGTTTGAGGCAGACGTAGCCTCCGTGATGATAACATACTCTAGCATACTCTAGTGTACTCTAGCGTACTTCTTAATGTACTCTAGCATACTCTAGCATATTCTTGTGTACCCTGGAGTACTTTGACCCACACACAACCTTGGCCATTCGGCTATGGTCACATAGCCATTACTGGACGAAGTTGAATGTAGTTGAACGTAGTGGAGGGTAATGTAGTTGAACGTAGTTGAATGTAGTTGGACGTACCGGGATCTGTACCATAACGTACCGGGATCCATACCATAAGTATTTATCCATATCATTAGGTGGGTCATCAACCAAAACCTGTCGTACCTTAACATATTTGAACGTAGTGACAGCGCGTTTCACCCACGTTATTCTAACTACGTTCAACTACGTTCAATAACGTGTATGTGACCGGGGCTTAAGAGAGTGGGGAGACTGGGGTGGTCTAGTGGTAGTGGGTGTGCGTGTTGGAGGGTGTGGGTGGTGTAGTGGTAGTGGGCGTGCGTGTTGGAGGGTGTGGGTGGTGGAGTGGTAGTGGGTGTGGGTGTGGGTATGGGTTGGATTTTGGTTGGTTATTGGAGTTTTACATCCTGGCAACATCTACGGTCATATCAGGATGGCTTCCGACTTGTGACACTGCACACTCATGTTGACTTTATAGTGCTGCCTAACTGGCAAATCAGGCCGTCAGCAGCATGGCCTGATATCCCACTGCAGATAAAAGAGATATGAAATATTGAAGTTACATGGGCAGTACGATAACTAATACAACTTTATTTATTGAACATTATCATGATCAAATATGACTAGTCGTAGTTTGTGTATCTTGTAGTGCTCAGCATATTCTCTGAAAGCGATCAGCACTTAAAGGGACCACATGGGATGGCCGAATGAGTTGAGCATCCGTCTCCTGTTTTGGGAGATCGGGGGATCCGCACCCATGGGTTTGTGGGTTCGGACTCTGGTCGAGTCAAACCAATGACTCAACAATTTATACTTGTCGCTTCCTAGCCTAGCTCTCAGCATTATTATGATAGGGCAAGGATTGGTTAGTTCAGTGTCAGGATAATTTGACTGAGTGGGATATTGGGTCATGGTGCTGGCAGCCTGCTCTCCCAGTGGGGCAGCACTAGGAAGTCGGCATGAGTGTGCACTGTCACAAGTCGGTACCCGTCCTGATATGACATTTGATGTTGATAGGACGTAAAACAACAACAACAAACAACAAACAAATCAGGTCACTCTGACTATTAAGGTCATTTAGTCCTAATGACCCTTATAAGTCCTTAGAGTGACATAAGCCAGGGAATGAATGATTGCACAGATGGATAGGCTCTCTCTTTAAAATAGAACTGAACCATTACTAGATATCTGAGTGACCAGTTGACGCAACATTTTGGAAGACTTGTGATATATTCATTAAATTATCCATGTAAAAAAGCCAGGCATATTAGTATAAACATTGATATGATCAGTATTAAGAAATAAATAATAATTGTCAATACAAACTGTGTTCCCCTCTGCTATTTGTAATTGTATTAAAGCTCTATAGTTCAATGAAGCATCAAATTTTCAAAACCAAACCAATTATCCAAAATTCATTCTACATATCTAACTTAGATACTGGCACACTTATTAAGCATTTGTCGCCACATAGAATGGAATAGTGAGGCAATTTAATTGAACATGTTACTGCTGAACTGCTACCGCTACTGCTGTGGAGTTTTGGGATGCTTTTCAAAATTAATTTCACATGTTTGCACTTCAAATATCTCAAAAGTTAGCCATTTGAAATAAGAGCTAGTGCAAACTAAAGTAAGGTAGATTATAATGATCAACCTGATATCTTTATCTGAGAAGAACGGCAGAAACTCCAAACCATCGGACTATGCAACTTGAATAGAACCATCGGGTTTACCGCCAAAAAGTAGTACTTGACAGGTATGCACGACTTTTCTCCCCCTACATGGTGGCCTAATCGATAGAGTGCGGGCCTCGCGTGCGGGAGGTTGGGAGTTCGGGTCCCAGTTGAGTCACACCAATGACTTTAAAATTGATACTTGTCGCTTCCTAGCCTGGCGCTCGGCATTAATTGGATAGGGCAAGGAACAGTGGAATGAGGAAGACCAATCGTCTTCGAATAGGGCAAGGACTGGTTAGCTCAGTTTCAGGATAATGTGACTGAGTTGGGATATCAGGTCATAGTGCTGGTGGCCTGGTCTCCCAGTGGGGCAGCACTATAAAGTCGCCATGAGCACGCACTGTCACAAGTCAGTACCCTTCCTGATATTACCCTTAGATGTTGCTAGGACATAAAACAACAAACAAACATTAGTGCACCCAGACCCGGCCGGTTTCCTCTCGGCGTCCTCTGTCAAGTGGCCGAGTGGGTTGGGGCGTCCGTCTCCCGTGCTGGTAGATCGTGGGGTCGTGGGTTCGAGTCCCGGTCGAGTCAAACCAATGACTTTAAAATTGATACTTGTCGCTTCCTAGCCAGGCGCCCGGCATTATTAGGATAGGGCAAGGACTGGTGTGCTCAGTGTCAGGATAATGTGACTGAGTGGGATACCAGGTCATGGTGCCGGCGGCCTGGTTTCCCAGTGGAGTACGCACTGTCACAAGTCGGTACCCGTCCTGATATGACCTTAGATGTTGCTAGGATGTAAAACAACAACAAACAAACAAACAAACTGTCAACATCTGCAAATACCCGATGCATCGCGGCTCGCTGTTCCGTTGGCCTGTTCAACTGGTTCCCCGAGTGCGTGTACATAAAACATGGCGGTGTGTTGACAGCTCTCCAGGTGGCGCGCTGGTCAGGGCACGGACGCGCGTTTCAGACGACGCAGTTCCGGCGTGTAAAGCCGCCGTTACTAACAACGGCCCCTTGCATCGTCTGCTGCGAACGAAAGTCGTCTGCTGCAACCGAATGGGGTCTACTATGACTGAAAGTCGTCTGCTCTGACTGAACGTCATCTGCAATGAATAAAAGTCGTCTGCTGCAAGCCAAATTGTGAAGAAAGTTTGTGTATTCCAGTGAGAGTTGTCTGCAGTCCCAGTCGCAATGGTCCAGCAGGGCCGTAGCTAGCACGGGGAACAGTGGTTAAACTTTCACCCCCCCCCCCTCCAGTATACAAAATCCTTGTATGTAATCTCCCTGAAAGGGCTGGAAATGGCCATTCAGATCATATTGATTAAGCAATTCCAATGCGACTCAGCATACCCCAGAACCCCCTTGTGTGTTGCACTTTCGGCACTCAATCCATTCCAAAAAATAATCTTTCGTCAACCCCAAACAAAAATTCCTAGCTACGGCTTTGTTCAGTAGGCATTGAATGCTTTATGTGATGAACTACATTCATCGCAGACGAGATTACATTTTTTTAGAGACCACAGCTTTCCGCCACCAATAACCCACACAAGTTATTTACTGCAATCCGATTATACGCTCACAGTCACAGCATCAACATCCCGCCGTCCTGATAATATGAGCTTAGACGTTGCCAGGACGTAAAACTCCAACAACCAACCAACAAACCAACCAACCAACCATCAATACCCCCCTCGATGCTGATGGCATTACTTCATTGAAATTCCCCGTCTTAAATTTCAAATTTCCATAATGCCATCACGTCAAGACATCGCTGTTGATTTGTTGGCTAAACGGGTGAGCTGTTCGGGAACCAGCGCCGCCCGGCCGGAAGTGGTGCCGTCCGCTGGTCCTGTGCGTGCTGGTGGGGGCTTTATGGATAGAACCAGGCAGGGCACCAGCGTACTGACGTAATGCGCGGCCATCAGACGCGCTAATGTCGCCACTTGGCGTCGGCGCCTAATTCATGAGGTGACCGCCAGGGGCCCTGTAGGACGGCGCGTTTAGGAACGCGCGTCGCGGCTGACACTTTGGAATGTGCGAACCTAGCGGAGTGGAGCGGAGGTATAGACTACATCACGGTTCCGACTGCGCATGCGCTGAAAACGGCGCCGGGAGCAAAACAAAGGCGTACTGCCATTGAGTTTTCCGATACGCGTAGGGCAAAACTGGCATTTTATTCAAAATAAATAGAAATACACAACAAGTTGGCATAAACATGTATACACACATGCAATATAATGATCTGATGAATATAGCTAAGACAAAACTAGCTATAGTTAAACATTTTGAGCTAAGAAACATACAATTCCACACAAAACAATCAGTGATATCCACGTGACCATTATTAAATCTTGTTCTAAATATTAAAATGCCAAATATGTCAACATACACTTGTATCAGAGAAATATACTCATTTTCTAGTTCTACATATGTCATTAACCATAGGATATAAATAAAAACATGAATAAAATAAGTAAAACTGACCCTGGCTATGGCTCTAACACTAGTCTGAGTGCCCAGATTTGTCTAAATCTAAATGCACATGGCATCAGATGTGCTGATTATATTGATGTAAATGCAATGCTGGATAAAAGATTAATATCTTAATTTATTATATATATATTTTTAGTTGGTATTCTATGTTTCAAACAAGAGCTGAGATGAGCTGAAACTAGCACATTTCATAGCTGCACCCAGTGTATTAGCATGTGCCATGTGCTTCTCGCTGATTTGTTTTGCTCTCCCACAATGCACCGCGCCGCTGGAACCGTGATGTAGTCTATTGTCATCGCACAGCACAGGGTCTTGTGTGGGTTGTATTATGCCGGTGAATAGTTCTGGGCATGGTGTTGTCTCCTTGGTAAAGTGGGCAGTTTTATTGTGAAGATTTCTCATTGCAGATTGCCTGTTATGGTGCTAGTTAACACTAATAGTGTAAATTTCACAGTCGTAATTTATATATATTTTCTGTACAGTTATATATATTTCTGTATATATGTATGTATATAGCACTATAAAGTCACAATGAGTGTGCACTGTCACAAGTCGCTACCCGTCATGATATGACCTTAGATGTTGCTATGACATAAAACAACAAACAAATGAGTTGTCTTAGAAAATGACAGAGACTCAAAACCATCGGACTATGCAACTTAAGGCCCAGTCACATAGCCGTTAGTGGATGTAGTTGACCATAGTGGAGGCTAACGTAGTTGAAAGTAGTTGAACGTAGTTGAACATACCAGCATCCATACTTGTCCGTGATGTTACCTTGGTAATAATGTGGGTGAGCCATGATTTTTGGACATGTTCAAAAGAGCACTACGTTAGAGGCTGAATTTACATCCGTGATGCTAACGTTCTCTAGAGTACTCTAGCATACTCTAGCATACTTGGACAAAGCCCTGATCACATAGCCGTTAGTAGACATAGGTGAACATAGTGGAGGGTAACGTAGTTGAACGTAGTTGAACGCACCGGCATCCGTACCATAGGGTATTTATCCATACCATAACATATTTATCCGTACCAAAACCTGATGTACCTTAACATAGTTCAACGTATACTTATGCCACGTTTGACCAACATTAACCTCCATTATGCTCACCTACATTCAACTACGTCCAATAACGGCTATGTGACCGGGGCTTTAGTGAGCCAACATAGGTAAAGCTATATATAGATTATATATATGCGGGACGCGGCATGCAGCATAGACACCCATGCCGTTTTCATTCGCATTTCTTCCAAATTTGTGAAGGAAAGTTCACGGTGCAGGTATACTCTATGGGAAATGGACCTGAATTCGCATTCACATTTGCATTTGCATATGCATTTGCATTTGCATTTGCATTTGCATTCCCATTCGCATTTGCATTTTCATTCGCATTCCCATTTGCATTTGCATTTATACCGATCGATCCATGGACGATCCACTTGCCGCATTCGCATTCACATTTGCATTTGCATTTGCATTTGCATTCACATTTGCATTTGCATTCACATTTGCATTTGCATTTGCATTTGTATTCGCTATCGCATTCGGACATATGGAAGCACTACTGTCCCTTTACATGCTTTTCCATTTGTTTTCTGCAATCGCATACCGCATACCGCATACCGCATACCGCATATGTGGAATCTTAACTTAATGCGTGTTGACTTCATATTATTACCGCTCTAATATTGTAGGTCGTCGATTGCTCCAGGTTATCCTTAGGGTGCTGGAGGTAAGGGGGGCTTGTCTCAGGCTAGGGGAGGACATCGACATCCTCCATGCACCACCCGCATTATCAGCCACAATAACAACAACAAAAAGTGTTTATTTTCCATTTTGTTAGGGCTAGCTTGCATTAGTAGTTGACCTAAATGAGTAAACAATGTTCACAAGAATCTAGTTTGTGTTCAGTATGTGGTATTTGGTTGAGTTTTACGTCCTAGCAACGTCTAAGGCCATATCAGAATACCCCGCCCCGCCCTGATATGACCTTAAGCTAGCATTCCTTACATGCGATATGCGGCATGCGAATGCAAATGCGAATGTGGATTGCGGCATGCGAATGGGTTGGGTCCTTTCACCCACACCCACACCCACACCCACACATAGTGTCAGGTTTCTCACCACAGTTCTCTATGGCAAACGCAGCAGCATTCGCATTCGCATGCCACACCGATGGCTACAGGGACCGATTCAGTTGCTGCATTTGCATTTGCATTCGCATTCGGAGGCATGGAAGCACCCCCATACACTTACATGCGTTTCCATTTTTTGCCGCATTCGGATTCGCATGCCGCATACCGCATGTAAGGAATGTAGCCTTTAGATGTTGCTAGAACATAAAACAACACAAATCAACAAATATATCAGGATATGGGTACACACTTCTGACGTGACAGGTGCCTAGTAATGGCGACTTTATAGTGCTGCCAAACTAGGAGCACAGTGTTGCACGGTCCGATGGTTCTGAATTTATTAGCAATTTCTTTTTATAGATAAATCCATGAGATTGATCCTTATAATCAACTTTACTTTAGTTTTAAACTAACTTTTATTTTAAATGGCTAAGTAACATTGGAGTTATTTGAAGCGAAGCCATGCCAAATTAATGTTGGCAAGCGCATCAAAGTTTGGACTCGATAGGCTTCAGCAGTAACATGTTCTATTAATTGGCTGAATATAGCAATTCTCTTCTCTGCAGCAACAAATGCTTAAAGTTGCACAGTCCGATGGTTTTGAGTTTCTGATATTTTCTGAGATAAATATATTAGGTTGATTGCTATAATCTACCTAACTTTAATTTGCAGTAACGTTTATTTTATATGGCTAACTCTTGAGATATTTTAACTGTAAGCATGCAACATTAATTTTGGCAAGCACGCCAAAACTCTGACAGCATAGGCTCCTACAGTAAGAAGTTCTATTAAATTGACTCGATCTTCCCTTCTATGTAGCGACAAACGTTTAATAAATACGCCATTATCTAAGTTAGATATTTGGAATCAAATCTAGATAATTCTTTTGCTTTTGAAAATTTGATGTTTTCATCGGACTATGCAGCTATAATGACAGCACGAGTACCCGGTAGGGTACATCAGAATATGAAGTGTTCGGGTGCAAAAACATGTAAGCGCCAATCCAAAAATGTAGCTTAAATAAAATCTTTGTACATGAAAATAACTTTTAATTCTCAATAATTCCACTTTTCATATGATCATATGGGTATGGAGCAATGAACAACAAAATAGGAATATTAACAAAATAAGCTTTTTGTAGGTTTGATTCCAATGTTTATCTCCATTTTTGGAGTTCGGTTCCCGGTCGAGTCAAACCAATGACTTAAAAATTGATACTTGTCACTTCCTAGCCTGGTGCTTTGCATTATTAGGATAGGGCAAGGACTGGTTAGATTGGTGTTAGGATAATGTGACTGAGTGGGATATCAGGTCATGGTGCCGGCGGCCTGATTTCCCTGTGGGGCAGCACTATAAAATCGCCATGAGTGCATACTGTCACAAGTCAGTACACATCCTGATATGACCTTAGATGTTGCTAGGATGTAAAACAACGACAAACAAACAACAAACTAACAACCATTTTTGGATTGGCGTTTACATGGTTTTCAGCTGAACTCTCTATTATGATCGAATCTAGGTCAGCGTCTTGGTTTTTAAAATTGTACGTTTTCATCGGACTGTGAAGTTTAAGTTTAAGTTGAAGTATTCTCCCGCATATAATAATGGAGGTTTGTTCATGGATGGCTTTTGTATCCAACCTTGCTGCTCATAATTTGGATTAGTTTCTCTAAAGCTTGCCTAGCAAATATATTGTACTAGTCCACATATGGCTGGTGTAGCAGGAAATCGCAAACCCCTCGACATCGAACACCCCAGGGTTTGCGATTTCCTAGGAAATCACAAACCCCCCCTGGAGATCGCAAACCCCTGATGCTTTGTAGCATTTATCACCCCAACCATGACAGCTATATGTTTGATTTTGAACTTCTACCAGATCTGGGGGGATACAATGGATTCAAGGAGGATCAAGATGGATTAATCGTAATGAAAATATCTTTGCAATAGTCCAGTTCGTAATTCTGACTGCACATGCACTGAAAACGGTAGCCTGGTCACCTGGCCTTTATTGACATCAGCATCATGTAGGATAATGATACAGATAGTTGTACTGGCTTTTCTTAATTATATAGTCTAGTATCTTTGACAAAAATTGACCTGTTCCCCTATCCTTCTTTTGAGTGATCGCAGTGAATATGGCCCTTGCTGTGACAGGCATGAAATTAAAAATAATCAATTAATCGATCTTCTGAGGGATCCCCCTTATATAAAAATAAATGTGGCTTAATCATGCTTCCATAAAAACAATTTTTACAATAGACCAGTTCGTAATTACAGCATCACGGTGCATTGTGGCAATTTTAAAAGCAAAACAAACCTGCACAAAGCACATGTGCTTGCTTTAAGACTGCCAAACATGGGGGGTTTGCGATATCCAGGGGGGATATGTGATTTCCTAGGAAATCGCAAACCCCCCATGCCGATATATGGTATGTGGGTTTGCGATTTCCTAGGAAATCACAAGTGGGGGTTTGCGATTTACAGGGTTTGCGATTTCCTGCTACACCGGATCCCCCTGGTCAGCTAATCGGCACAACTTGAAGGGAGTCGGCGGAGAGAGGGGGGCACTAACTAGTCAAGTATGAATCAATACCGAGGGTAATGTTTCTACATTTCGCTCAGAAATGTTGGGTTCTTCAAAAATTGGTACGGTATTTACCCCCTCCCCCCTCCCTCCTTACCCCCTCTCCTGCCAAACCACCCAACAGGAAGTACAGTAAAACCGCTCTAACTGACAACCTCCACAGATCGACCAGTCCCCTATATCGATCGCTTTATTTGGGTTCCAACATTACCATTGTAACCATATTCTAACTCCCTAAACCGACCACCTCCCTAAATAGACCACTTAAGCTAAAGTCGGTCCCAAGGTCGGTCATTGAGAGAGGTTTTACTGTACTTGTTCCTCCAAGAAGCCATGATATCCACCAATTAGACTAGGTTTGCCATCAATCGATATGATTTCCTGCAGTACACTGATATTTCCCATAAAAAAGCCAGCAAACAGACGCATACTCGTAAGCAGTTTTCTACCATCGCCATCTTCTGTTAAGCACTTTACTGCAATGGTAAGCTGCTGCTAAGCCCTTTTCTACAACAGGCTGCTGCTGCTAAGCCCTTTTCTACAACAGACAGCTGCTGCTAAGCCCTTTTCTACAACAGACAGCTGCTAAGCCCTTTTCTACAACAGACAGCTGCTGCTAAGCCCTTTTCTACAACAGGCTGCTGCTAAGCCCTTTTCTACAACAGGCAGCTGCTGCTAAGCCCTTTTCTACAACAGACAGCTGCTGCTAAGCCCTTTTCTACAACAGACAGCTGCTGCTAAGCCCTTTTCTACAACAGACAGCTGCTGCTAAGCCCTTTTCTACAACGGGCAGCTGCGGCTAAGCCCTTTTCTACAACAGACAGCTGCTGCTAAGCCCTGTTCTACAATGGATAAATGCTGGTAAGTCCTATTCTACAATGAACATCTGTTGTTAAGCCTATTTCTACAAGGGACATCTACAATGGACAGTCACTATGTCCTTTTCTCCAAAGGACAGCTGTTCTTATAATGCTAAGCTCTTTTCTACAATAAACAGCTGCTGTTAAGCCCTTTTCTATAGATGACACCTGTTGTTAAGCCTATTTCTGCAATGAACACCTGCTGTTAAGCCTTTTTCTGCAATGAACACCTGCTGTTAAGTCCGTTTCTACAATGAACACCTGCTGTTAAGCCCTTTTCTACAATGGACACCTGCTGTTAAGCCCTTTTCTACAATGAACACCTGCTGTTAAGCCCTTTTCTACAATGAACACCTGCTGTTAAGCCCTTTTCTACTATGAACACCTGCTGTTAAGCCCTTTTCTACGATGAACACCTGCTGTTAAGCCCTTTTCTACAATGAACACCTGCTGCTAAGCCCTTTTCTACAATGGACACCTGCTGTTAAGGCCTTTTCTACTATGAACACCTGCTGTTAAGGCCTTTATACAATGAACACCTGCTGCTAAGCCCTTTTCTACAATGGACACCTGCTGTTAAGCCCTTTTCTACAATGAACACCTGCTTTTAAGCCCTTTTCTACAATGAACACCTGCTGTTAAGGCCTTTTCTACTATGAACACCTGCTGTTAAGGCCTTTATACAATGAACACCTGCTGCTAAGCCCTTTTCTACAATGGACACCTGCTGTTAAGCCCTTTTCTACAATGAACACCTGCTTTTAAGCCCTTTTCTACAATGAACACCTGCTGTTAAGGCCTTTTCTACTATGAACACCTGCTGTTAAGCCCTTTATACAATGAACACCTGCTGCTAAGCCCTTTTCTACAATGGACACCTGCTGTTAAGCCCTTTTCTACAATGAACACCTGCTGCTAAGCCCTTTTCTACAATGAACACCTGCTGTTAAGCCCTTTTCTACAATGAACACCTGCTGTTAAGCCCTTTTCTACAATGGACACCTGCTGTTAAACCCTTTTCTACAATGGACACCTGCTGTTAAGCCCTTTTCTACAATGGACACCTGCTGTTAAGCCCTTTTCTACTATGAACACCTGCTGTTAAGCCCTTTTCTACTATGGACACCTGCTGTTAAGCCCTTTTCTACAATGGACACCTGCTGTTAAGCCCTTTTCTACAATGAACACCTGCTGTTAAGCCCTTTTCTACAATGGACACCTGCTGTTAAACCCTTTTCTACAATGGACACCTGCTTTTAAGCCCTTTTCTACAATGGACACCTGCTGTTAAGCCCTTTTCTACTATGAACACCTGCTGTTAAGCCCTTTTCTACAATGGACACCTGCTGTTAAGCCCTTTTCTACAATGAACACCTGCTTGTAAGCCCTTTTCTACAATGAACACCTGCTGTTAATGCCTTTTCTACTATGAACACCTGCTGTTAAGGCCTTTTCTACTATGAACATCTGCTGTTAAGGCCTTTTCTACAATGAACACCTGCTGTTAAGCCCTTTTCTACAATGAACACCTGCTGTTAAGCCCTTTTCTACAATTGACACCTGCTGTTAAGCCCTTTTCTACAATTGACACCTGCTGTTAAGGCATTTTCTACTATGAACACCTGCTGTTAAGGCCTTTTCTACAATGAACACCTGCTGTTAAGCCCTTTTCTACATTTGACACCTGCTGTTAAGCCCTTTTCTACAATGAACACCTGCTGTTAAGCCCTTTTCTACTATGAACACCTGCTGTTAAGCCCTTTTCTACAATTGACACCTGCTGTTAAGCCCTTTTCTACTATGAACACCTGCTCTTAAGCCCTTTTCTACAAGGGACACCTGCTGTTAAGGCCTTTATACAATGAACACCTGCTGTTAAGCCCTTTTCTACAATGGTAGCCTTTACTTCGTACATAGATTATCATTTATTATTTCGCCTCCCTTCGGGGAAAAGGAAAGGCAAACGAGCTAAGTAGCGAATTCCTTGGCGAATATAGAAACTTTTTAATTAGCGAATTTGTACCACTTTGAAAGACGGAAATGACGCCATGCCGGGGAGCGGTTGAATAAATTACACCCAAAGTAGCCTGCCGAGCGCTAGTCCCACTGATGATTACATTCAGGGTGAGTGAGATGCAGCGGGGGGCAGGCAGACAGGAGTTTGCCCGCCCCGGAGGGAGGGATGGAGGGTGGGAGTGAGAGAGAGAGAGGGAGTAGGAGGAGGAGGAGGGAGGGGGAAGGTGGGAGTGAGGGAGAGAGAGGGAGAGAGGGAGTTGGCGGAGAGAGGGGGAGGGTGGGAGTTAAGGAAGGAGGGAGGGTGGGAGTGAGGGAGAGAGAGAGAGAGTAGGAGGAGGGAGGGTGGGAGTTAGGGAAGGAGGGAGGGAAGGAGGGAGGGTTTGATTGATTGATTGGTGGTTGCTTTACGCCGTGTCGGCAGCATAGGCCATATTCACAGCGAGAAATGTTTGTTTTTTGTTCAAACCATCGCTTTTACATGTAAAAGCAGACAATCAATTATGTGCCAATAGACACTCATTAAATTAGAAAGCTCACAATCATATATTTGTGGTCAAGGGAAACAAATTCCCATAGAAAAAGAAAAGTTTTATTAATAATTGATAGAATCTATTTAGTAAACTATATGAGGTGGTACAGTCCAGCTGCCCTCAAAAAGGCTAAAATGTTTTCCTGTTTTACCTTCGGGAGTGTGGGTAGGAGGGACGGAGAGAGAGCGGGTAGGAGGAGGGAGGGTGAGAGTTAGGGAAGAGGGAGGGAGTGAGGGTAGGAGTGGAGGAGAGAGAGGGAGTAGGAGAGGAGGAGGGGATGAATGGGAGTTAGGAAGGAGGGAGGGGTTGGAGGTGAGGGAGTACGCAGGAGAGACGGGGAGGGATTATAGGTTTCAGAAGTGAGAGGTTTAGAGTGACGTCACTTTTATTTTTAGGAGGAGGGAGGGTGGGATAGGGGAAGGTGGGAGGAGGGAGTTAGGGAAGGAGGGAGGGGAGTGAGTCAGGGAGGGAGAGGGGAGTGAGGGAGGGAGGGACGGAGGGAGGGTGGGAAGGAGGGAAGGTGGGAAGGAGGGAGGTGGGGAAGGAGGGAGGGTGGGAAGGAGGGAGGGGGGGAGGGACCGAGAGAGGGTGGGAAGGAGGGAGGGTGG
>CM059195.1:74318153-74382654 GCA_030323885.1 Branchipolynoe longqiensis
TGATGGAATGAGTGTAACACAACTGCACGTGTCGACGTCTAGTTACTCAATGCTTTATTTATCTCAACCGCTGCTACGCTGGTACCTCGCAGCGCTCGCTGGTGCCCGGCGCCCCAGCCGGGTACAATACATAACATCTCCCTTTTTATAAACAATATAAGATGAACTTGAATAAACACAAATGGCATGTACGGCTTAACACGGTGACAATCACCCAATGCGTCCGCCGCGCACCGCTGGGATTTTAACCCTCGTGCCTCAGAGTTCAGTCCTAGTGTTTCCTTTTATAAACAATATAAGATGGAGCTGGAATAAACACAAATGGCATGTACGGTTTAACACGGTGATAATCACCCAATGAGTCCTTTGTATTTACCATACTCGTCCTTGGACTATGTTGACGCGCAGTTCTCAAAACCGCCTTTTGTCCATTGCGTCAAATCACACGTACACACTCTTATCTCCTCTTTGTGTGAAAGAAAAAAACGAGAAAAAAAACTACAGTTTGAGTATACCGATACACAAAACACAAAGCAAAAAAAAAAACCACAATGCAATATACATATATGTGTCAGTTTATAACTTGCACAAATGGTCGATGGGCAGCTTTTATCAGGCACTCGGGTGAGTTTTCATTCCCGCATGCACATACCGTCAAACAATTTCTGAGACAACAGATGTATTTTGTCAGAATAGACTTCACCCCGAGTTCCCAGTTCGGCACTGCCCTTATCTGGACCGGTTCCACATACTACTGATTAACTTATCTGACTACAGAACTTACCCTACTCCTTCAATTTGTTTCTCAGCCTTTTAATTGGTCTTAACCCGACAGCTTGCTGATAAGCATGTCAAACTTTAATTCCACTAGTGATAGCCTAGCCTTTCCACCGGCCTAATCTCTCTTCCACGCCGAGTGCGATAAGGCGTGGACTGTGTTTCGGTTTTCCCATTACCGCTATCAGACTGTGGCACGGGCGTGTTGATACCCTGACGAATCGGACTCACGTTCCCACGTGTCGGAAAAATGTGTTTTCTATTTCTTTTTACTGTGAGTCCTTTGTTATTCAATATCCCATAGCTACCTGAGTCTTTCCCCTTCTCTTTTACGACAACCCCAGGTGCCCAATCTCCCTTGTGTGTCAGGTATTGTACCTGCTCCCCTGCCTGTAGTTGTCTGTACGGTCGTCCTGCGTGTCGGTCATAGAATCCCTTCTGGGTAGCTTGTACTTTCTGTATTTGTCTGTGTCTTATAGTTACTGTCTTGGCTTTTAGATGTGTGCTCAATATTGGTAGTTTCGATCTAAGTTTCCGACTCATTAATAATTGAGCCGGTGAGGCATCCAAGCCTATTACCGGAGTGTTCCGGAAGTTGAGCAATGCTAGATTATAATCTTTTGATTCTTTTCTGGCCTTTTTCATCATTGTTTTGTCTGTCTGGATGTGTCGCTCCGCTTGACCATTGCTTTGTGGATAATGCGGGCTGGAAAATACAACCTGAAAATCATATTCAGCTGCAAATTCCCTATATTCTACGCTTGCAAACTGTGGTCCATTATCAGAAACCACTACCGCTGGAATACCGTGTCTGCCAAACACCTGTTTCATCATGCCTATAACTGCCTTGCTAGTGGTAGTTTGCAACTCTACTACTTCCGGATATTTGGAAAAGTAGTCAACCAATATTAAGTAATGCTGGTCTCCTAACTGAAATAAATCAGCTCCTACCTTGTTATATGGAATGCATGGTATGTCATGGGGTTGTAATGGTTCCTTATGTTGCCTGTTTCTATACTGCTGGCATAAACTACACCTCTGAATCAAATCTTCCAACTGAGTCTGTATCCCTGGCCAAAACACATGTTCTCTCGCTAATGTTTTACTTTTCATGATACCCTGATGGGTCTCGTGTAGCTTGTCAAGCACTGATTTTCGCACTTGCTTTGGTATGATTATACGACTACCTTTCAGCAACACATCCCCTTGCCTTGTAATTTCATGCCGGAATGTGTGGTATGGTAGTGCTACGGCTGGCACTTTATGTTTATCTTCCGGCCACCCATTGTCAACCATGTCGGCCACCCCAATCAACTCAGTATCTCGTCCCGTTTCAGATCTGATCTGCTGCATACACCCCTGCACGACCCCTATCGCTGCCACGCTTATCTCGTTGTCAAACAGGTCGCCGGGTCCGGTCTTGGTGCTGTGGTCTCGGGAGAGGGCGTCTGCAACGAACATATTACATCCTTTGATATGTACCAACTCTAGATCATAGTTTTGCAGACGCATCCGCATGCGTTGCATACGGGCCGACAATTGATGGAGAGGCTTATCTACAATTGATACCAAGGGCTTATGATCCGTTTCAATGCGTACTTTCTTGCCAAAAATGTAATTGTGAAATTTAGTGCACCCAAAGCATATGGCCAAAAGCTCTTTCTCAATCACAGCATAGCTACTTTGTGTAGCATCCAGAGCCTTAGAAGCCATGGCAATCGGATGCCCTTCCTGCATCAAAGCTGCGCCGAGTCCCGACTTGGACGCATCCACTTGTAGAGTGATTACTTTGTTCACATCATAGAAACGGAGAACGGGAGCCCGTGTTATCATTCTTTTTAACATTTCAAATGCCTTTACTTGCTCGGCTTCCCAGTGCCAAGCGGTCTCTTTGTTAGTTAATACGCGTAAGGGTTTAGTGATTTCCGCCAGATTGGGAAGAAATTTCGCAACATATGCTATCATTCCGAGAAACCGTTGAACGGATTGCTTATCTGTGGGTGTGGGCATGTCAGTAATGGCTTGCACTCTTTCCTTGTTAGGCGTAATACCGTGTTCAGAAATTACATGACCTACATATTCAACACTCCGCTTACATATATTCGATTTAGCTGGGTTTAAGCGCAAATTTACTTTTCTCGCCCGCTCGAGAACTGCTTCCAAATTTTCATTATGTTCATGCAGTGAGTTACCATATACAAGAATATCATCAGTTATTACATTGACGCCCTTTAAGTCATGCAGAATTCTGTTCATCTCGTATATGAATATGTCGCCGGCGGTTTTTATCCCGAACGGCAACCTGGTGTACCGAAAACAGCCCCACGGCGTGTTGAACGTACACAACTTTGAACTGTCAGTATCGAGCTGAATTTGCCAATATCCACTTTTCGCGTCTACCACCGAAAAATACTTAGCACCGGCTAGCTTGGCAACGACCTCCTCAATCGTTCTAGTAGGATATGGCCCCCGCTTAATAGTTTTGCTAAGTTTAGTTGGATCTAAACAAATGCGGATTTTATCATTCTTTTTTACTATCGTGATCGAATTCACCCATGGGGTTGGCTCAGTCTCCTCAACGATCACACCTAGCTCAAGCATTCTATCAAGTTCGCTGCGTACTTTATCCTCAATAGCATGAGGCACTCGTCTGGGAGGATCCACTACTGGCGGCACAGTGTCATCTACATGAATTTTTGCCTCCACTTTAATAGTGCCCAAACCACTAAATACATCATGAAATTTAGTTACCATGTCCGTAGCTTGCCTGTGGGCACTGTCGCACTTGTTGTCGGTCGCCTCCTTCTGCATACTATCAATGCGGGACAGTATGCGCATCCGTACGCAAGCGTCCTTTCCCAGAATCGGACATCCCGTGTCCGTGATCTGGAAACGTAGCCACTGGCCACGCACTTGAAGATTCGTCTCACCCAGTGGCTTTATCCGCTGCCCCGAATACGTCACCAACCGGCACTGCGATTTCGACATCTCCGCAGATTTCATCCGCTTGAATATTCCTACTGGAATGATGTTGGCCTCGGACCCTGTGTCAAGTTTGAACTGCACTTCAAACCCATGCACAGGTATGGTCGCATACCACAACTCGGCGTCGCCCTCCCGATCTGTTGATACTGCTCCCACAAACAAATCGGTGTCGGTCTCGGCCTGTTCGTCGTCCCAGCCCTCATCGTCGTCAAGCGCAATCTCATTTACTGATGTCATTTTGCTCCGGCACACTTTTGCAAAATGTCCAATTTTACTGCACACGTCGCACGCCTTGCCTTTGGCGGGGCATGCCTCACGGTCCCGCCGATGCGCATATCCACACCAGCTACACTTGACCTGAGCGACGCCAGGCTTGCCGCGGTACTCACGGCTGGCACCTGCTGCCGGCCGTCCGTCTCTCGGCCGCTGTGTTGACGCCGCCCGTGCCGCCGGTCGGCCCGGCTCCCGCTGCCGTAACGAATCCAAAGCACACTCGACGGTACCACTGGAGAGCTGTTTAGTATGATGTTCACTCATGCGACACATCTCCTCACATCCTCTCAAAGTCAGTTTAGGCGTCTGGAGCAACCGATCTCTTAGTTTGTCACACATTATGCCACTGACGAGCCTGTCACATAACAACGATTCTTCCAACTCGCCGTACTCACACTGACCTACGCGATGTCTCAGCTCCCGCACATACGTGTCCATGCTTTCCTGGCCTTGGTTGAAGGTATTGGGGGGGGGGGGGGGGGGGGGGGGGGGTGGGGGGGGGGGGGGGGGGGGGGGGGTGGGGGGGGGGGGGGGGGCGGCCGGTGGGGGGGGGGGGGTTTGGGGGGGTGTGGGGGGGGGGGGGGGGGGGGGGGGGAGGGGGGGGGGAACTTGTAACGAGTCACGGTAATGTTTGTTTTACCCTCGCAGTATTCTCTGAATGCTTCCTTCAACGGCCGAAGTTTGTCAACGTCTCCCGCGGCGAATCTCATAGCCTGATGCACTTTTTGTGCCTCTGCACCGGCCACGTGCAGGAACACGCAACATTGAACCTTTTCACTTCGGCTCTGTACTCCTGCAGCAGTAGCGTATATGTTGAAAGCGTGAATCCACGTCTTCCAATTTGCAGACAAGTTGTCCTCCAAGCTCAATGGCCCGGGAGGCTTCAATCCTGGTAACGACATGCCCGCCAAAGGTTCCGCCTCTGACACCATGTGATGGAATGAGTGTAACACAACTGCACGTGTCGACGTCTAGTTACTCAATGCTTTATTTATCTCAACCGCTGCTACGCTGGTACCTCGCAGCGCTCGCTGGTGCCCGGCGCCCCAGCCGGGTACAATACATAACAATAGACATCAATCTCACAGCAGAGAGCTAAATGGAGAGCGACGGTCAAGTAATGAAAGCAGTCTTTATCGCATCGCGACCGACAGCATGATGATGATGATGATGATGATGATGGTTAATAACATTTGTTGGGCTAGGCAAATTGGGAGGGTTAATCATACATTGGTTATATATTTCTTTGAAACAAGTTTCTGTTGACATATTTGACATTTTAATATTTAGAACAAGAATTACTAATGGTGATGTAAACATCAGACTGAAAATGTGTGTTTCTTAGCTCAAAATGCTCAATTATTGATAATTGTGTCTAATTATATTCATTATATTATTAAATTGCATTCATCTATATCCATGTTTATGCCAAATTATTCTGTATTTCTATCAATTTAGAATAAAATCTAAGTTTGTCATTGCGTATTGGCAAACTCAATGGTGGTATGCCTGTGTTTTGCTGTCAATGCCTTTTTCAGCGCATGCGCATTCGGAATGAGGATCTAGTCTATTCAAAAAGCTGGGCAGCACTAGATAACATTACATTAGAACATCACAGACTTGCCATAGCTAAATGAATGCAGTGAATGAACAACGATTAATGGCTGGATAGCGTGACATCGTGTACTGTGACGTCACTGCCTCGGCAGCCATCTATGTGCAAGTTACTGTTATGTTCATATAGGGAAGGGTGCTATATTTGGTAATATAATAAGGCATGCTTTACCTTATTAAAGTACATTTATGTGTATGTTGAATTTCTTCGATGTGATATTTAAATATAGAGCTTTCAAACCTAACAATGATACCTGTGCTACTTATACTATGTATACTATCTATGCTATCTATGGGTTCTAAGCTATTTATGATATCTATGATATCAATGCTATCCGTGCTATCTATTATATTTGTTTTTAATATAATAACATATATTGTCTACTTGATTTTTTTTTCTGGTGGAAGGGGGGGGGGGATATATTTATACCTCTGCTTTGAGAATCGTCAATAATATGTTAATATTATTGTCTCATGGAAAAGACATCGCTGACCCAGGTACAGAGAATGAGATGCGAAGGATTGCGAACAAGCAACACCTTTATTGTAATGTGGGTCAAGGTTTTCGGATCACAGGCTGGTAAATATATTGTAATCTATGGGCTAATCCCTTTTCAAAGGTGGTCGCCAGATCTTTATAAATGGAAGTGAGCTAAAATGAAATGCAAATTATATATATATAAAATACCATAAAGTACCAGAGGGTGTAGTATAGGAAATGTGTGGTATAGCTGAATCCTATAGTTGCCTGTCTATAATAGTTATGTGGCTACAGTGGGTGTATCACAGAATAGAGGATCGACACAAAAGTATGTCTTGTTGCATGAAAGGCCCAGTGGTGACTGCCAGCTCTCCCATGCTTTTAATCTCTCCAACACTCCTACAGGCATATCATTGAAGGTACATGGTATTGAATGTACATGATAATATTGAAGGTGCATGATGTTATTGAAGCTACATGATGTCATTGATCCATGGCATATTGCTATTTTACTCTTTATGGCATCCATCTTGAGATTCCATGACAGTAGAGATGGGTGCAGCTCAGGTGCACCCCTCATTCCCACATCCCAGCTGACACCAAGTCATGGCAACTTGACCTGACACCTCTATCATATCCAATGCACTCCATACAAATTCAATCTGGATCCAATACACATTAAACATTAAATACCAGAATGCTCTGGGTTCAGCAATGGGTTACACATTCGTCTATCTACTAACTAAAACAAATGGGTACTTTAAATGGAATTTATTTTATAATGTAACTATGTGTATGAAGTCGAAATGTTTTACAATATGGGCATATGTCAGTTCTGCGAAGAGGGTGTCTCACATAGCAAGTGAGTAATGTGAAGAGGTGAGAAGAAGCTAAGACAATGGCAGACGAGACAGTGCTGTCAAACAAATGAAGAGTTCTGGCGCAAAACCACCTAAACGACAATCCAAAAATGGAGTTTAAATAACAGATTTTTACTTGAAAATAATTTCAATTCTCACTAATTCCACTTTTCATATGATGACATGGTTATGAGGCAATGAACAAAAGAGTAGGCATATATATTAAATTAATTATTGAAGGTTTGATTCCAATGTTTAACTCCATTTTTTTAATTGGCGTTTACGTGGTTTTGCGCCTACAATCTTCATATATGCATTTTATCATTATCATTGATCAATCATCAGTCAAATCAGTCACCAATCAAGTTTGTCATATAATCATCATCAACATCAGAAAGCAGTAAGTCACATTAACATTTATAGTCAATCAATAAAGAAATGTGACCTGGTTGGTTGTGCGACTGAGAGTATTTGAATAATGGTGTTGGATTCCTGGAGGTCGGGATTGGTGGTTTGAGTAGGCTATGATTGGCTGGTTTAATTGAGGTGAGTTTGTGGGTGTCTGTAGTGGTTAGCTATGATTGGTTGGTTTGATTGACATGAGTTTGTGAGTGTGTCTGTATTGGCTAGCTATGATTGGGTGGTTTGATTGGGATGAGTTTGTCAGGATGGGTACCGATTTGTGGTTGTTTGTTGGAGTTTTACATCCTTGCAACACCTTAGCTCATATGAGGATGGGTACAAACTTGTGGTTGTTTGTTGGAGATTTACATCCTAGCAACATCTAAGGTCATAACAGGACAGAGCGAAGATGTAGTTCAGGATATCACGTGGTTCTTTGCTTCCGGTGTTGTTGTCTATAAATAGCCCTTCCCTAACCCATGGTCCACAACTGCTTCATCACAAGCTGTGGTATGCGCTGTCCTGTCTGTGGCAAAGTGCACATAAAAGACCCCTTGCTGCTTATCGTAAAGAGTAGTCTATGTGTCAGCAGCGGGTTTCCTCCAAAAGAAATATGTCAAAATGACCATATGTTAGAGGTCCAATAACCAATGATAAAAATAAATATGCTCTAGAGGCGTCATTAAATAAAACAAACTTTTTAGATAGCCCTTCCCTGTGCACACCAATTAGCACACTTGTGAACTGATATGATTCTGATCGTGGGTTCGGTGTCATGTTACTGGAGAGTCTCTCTCTTCGCAAATGACAGCAGTGGAAAGCCTCCTGACAGTCGAGACACATCCAATGTAAAAAGTGTGAGTATTATCGAACATTTAACAGCCATCCAGCTTCCGATGTTAGATTAATGTCTACATTGCAGCAACACTGTTCAGAGCCATTTCTGACCTAGCGGTGGAAATGATTCAGGACCGTGTATATTCGGACGTCAATCCGATATTCCGACACAAATCTGATATTCCGATGTCAATCCAATATTCTGATGCCAATTTGATATTCCAATGTCAATCCGATTTTAATCAGATATTCCAACATGAATCTGATATTCCAATGTCAGTAATATTCTGATGTCAATCCGATATTCCGACATCAATCTGATATTCTGATGTCAATTCGATATTCTGATGTCCATCCAATATTCCGATGTCAATTCAATATTGCAATGTAAATCCGATATTCCGAGATCAGTTTGATATTCTGAGGTCAATCCGATATTCCAACATCAATCTCATATTTCAATGTCAGTCTGGTATTTCAAAGTCAATCCGATATTCTGTCGGAATCTCAGGAGTTTCGAAACCCGGCCGAGTCAAACCAATGACTTAGACAATCAATAATTGTCACTACATATCCTGGCACTCGCATTACTAGGATAGGACAAGGACTGGTTAGCTCAGTATCAGGATAACATGACTGAGTGGATATCAAGTCATGGTGCTGAAACATTGGTCTCCCAGTGAGTCAGCACTATAAGGTTACCAGGAGTGCGCACTGTCACAAGTCAGTCCCCATCCTGAGATTACCGTAGATGTTACCAGGGTGTAAAAACCCAAAACACAAACATCTTATGAACCTTTTTAAAAAAGAAAACCTCCACTCAGTCACATTATCCTGATACTGAGCTAACCAATCCTTGCCCTATCCTATTAATGCCGAGTGCCAGGCTAGGAAGCGACAAGTATCAATTTTACAAGTCATTGGGTTTGACCCAGCCGGGTTTCGAAATGCCCGACCTTCCGCATGGGAAGCCTGCGCTCTACCGATTTTGCCACCGCGCCCAGTCCTTCTTGTCCTTCTTTCATTGAATCAGCTGAGCTTATTGACTGTGAAAACTTAGTAAAAAGCGCGTCCTTGTCAAACGGGACTGAGAAACATTCTCATAAACAAAAATCCACAATATCTTAAACAATTTAAATTGACTTTTTTTCTTTCTTATCGGCAGAGAACCATGCTTCGGGGTGCTTTTAGAAAGTAATTATTTAAATGTAATTAAACGCATCCACCATTGTTACTATCAATTCAACAGCAATTCTTCCTAAGGTACTATTACACAAACATTGTGTCAATCTTTGATGCTGGTCTTTGGCTGAAGGTTCGCTTCTGTTCTTATTCAAGGTCAACTTTGTTTCCAGATCAACTTGAAGGTCAGCCATTTGGAAATTAGCTTTTGAATTAACCTTGCACTTAAAGCTGCATAGTCCGATGAAGAATCAAATTTTCAAAATCAAAACAATTATCTAGATTTGATTCCTCATATCTAACTTACAAGATGATGCACTTATTAAGTATTTGTTGCCACATAGAAGGGAATGCTGAGTCGATTTAATAGAACCTGTTATTGGAGAAGCTTATCAGAGTTTTGGCGTCCTTGCCAAAATTATTTTCATATGCTTGAATTTCAACTATCTCATGAGGGTGCCATTTCAATTAAAAGTTACTACAAACTAAAGTAAGGTAGATTATAATTAGGAAAAATGCGAACACAGCAAGTATAATTGTGCCTTTTAATTAACTGCTGAAAATCTGAATGTCTGATATACACACTGTAATCAACAAATGCTTAAACGAGGCTCATCATCGTCATCATGCTGTCGGTCGCGATGCGACAAAGACTGCTTTCATTACTTTACTGCCGCTCTCCATTTAGGTCTCTGCTGTGAGAGTTGCGTCCATGAGTCGGTCTTAATGTCTCTCAGCTTCAGGTGTCTCTTGATGGTATTTCATGAAAGCTGCCTGCAAAAGTGTTGAAGCGCTGCTGGCTTTTGCAACTTACCAGCGGCACTCTCTCTCGGGGAGCAAATAGAGGTTTCACACTGGCAAGAACATGTCAAGACAGGCGCAAACCTATTTGTCCCTGCAGTGGCTGGTCGGGAGATGTTGGGAGTTGGGAGTTCCATACATCAACCGCCCTTAATGCTGCCACAGTGACATGGTTTTCTGTTTAGGGTTTGCTCCCTTAGCCTTCGGTTCTGTCAAGAGCCTGTACCACAAGGCAGTGGTTTACAACTCTGCAAGGCAGGGGCGTCAAACTCCCTGAGGTATTGCTATACAAGGCTAGAGACGCTATAAGTATAACCCTATGACCCTCTCCTCATACGGTGCGGGGTGGGTGGGATGGCAATTTAAGTCAGTCAGTGTCTCCAGGCTCCTTGGTCCGTAGTGAGCACGCTGGCGGCAACGTCGCCTTATATAGCAATGTCTTCTCCCGAGAGGGGCGTATAGGCTAATTAAAAATGTCTCAATGGGTGATACATCATCAGGTTTTGTATACCCGACTACCGGCGTGGTTCAGAAATACCCACTAGTCGGTGTTACAGGTAAGATAAGTAGTACTACAAAATTCCGCTAGTCGGCGACAAAATCAATGCGTCCTTACTTCTGGCACGCCGCTTAGCTGTATTCTCGCACCTAATTACCCGCAATGCAGCAGCATTACGAACAATGATCAATTTAATATATTTATCTCAGAAAAATGTCAGAAACTCAAAACCATCGGACTATGCAACTTTAACCTTGAGGTTGGATTGTGTTACAGTCCTGGTGATTTCCTTTTGAATTAAATTGAGGACAGCAAAGCATCTGTAGTAAGTAGTCTGCACTGACCTCTGAGGCAAGGAGCTGCATAAACAGGTAGGCGTGAATAGGGTGATGACATCAGGGAGCCTAGGTGGTGTAATAGTTATGACACTGGCTTGGAATGCAAGAGATCTGGGTTCGATCCCTGCTTTAGGCCCAATATTGACCATTTGCATAACACCCGTGACATTGGAGCCATGACCAGGATCATGTACAAGTATATGCTGTGTGGTTGTTGAACCTGCCTTGTGTATGTCTATGAACCTGTCTCAAAAGGTGACAACTCTTCTTTTTTTTGTCCATTGTAATGATTGACACAAAACAGCACAGAAATGGTTACACTGAAAACACAAGGACATTTGCTTCAAATCAATATGTATTCTATTGGGATTATGAAACACCATGTAAGAAACAAATCAGTTTATCCTGAGCAAATGCATAAGCAGATAGTATGTTGATCGTTACAATGGACAAAGTTTTGTCCCATATTGCTTAGCACCTTTTGAGACAGTCTCATATGTAAATACCTTCCCTGTATGTATGTATGTATGTATGTATGTATGTATGTATGTATGTATGTATGAATGTATGCATGTATGTATGTATGTATGTAATTGCAAGCTTTAAATGACCATTTACAAGACTTATAATTCCAGGAAGATGAGTGTAGTAGTCTGCACTGATCTCTCAGGTAATGAGCCACATAGACAAGTAGGCATGATTAGGGTGATTGCATCAAGGAACCTAGATAGCCTAATGACTAGGATGCTATCTCTGAGATGGCAAGAGAGTGTAGCCTCAAATACTGCTTGCTCTAGGTGCAAAGTTTCCCATTTTCTTCACCCTCCCCCTTGACACTGGTGCTGTGACCAGGATTACGTGCAAACCAGATGATGTAGTGTTGTTGAACCTACCCTGTGTATGCATATATATATATAAGTGCATTTGCCTGTATGTGTGCAATAAAGTTGAGAGACATTAAGACCGACTCATGGACATCACTCTCACAGCAGAGAGTTAAATGGAGAGCGACAGTCAAGTAAATGAAAGCAGTCAATGAAAGCAGTCTTTGTCGCATCGCGACTGACAGCATGATGTAAGCATTTAAAAGATGGACGCTCCCAGGAAAATGAGTGTAGTAGTCTGCAGTGGCATTTCAGGCAAGAATTTGCATAGACAGGTATGATGGATAGGGTGATTGAATCAGGGAGCTTAGGTAGCTTTTTGGTTAAAATACTAACCAAGAACTTGTACAATGTGGGTTTGAATGCCTCTCTAGGATCAATCTTTCCCATTTTGATCATTTCCTTCACGACAGCTGCATCGCATTACATTTCTGAAACCCGAGCGCTTGTCTATATACAATATTTTTTGGGCGGTCATTCTTTTGGTGTCTTCAACGGAAGCGTCATTGAAGTTAAACATTCAAATGTGTTACCCTGAATAGAATGGAGGAGGTGGTGAGTTGAGGATTCAGCTGCAGGTGCATAAAGCTAGGATTCCATATACACAGGGTGCAAATGCGTATCAGTTATGCGGCGACTTTTCGCTGTTTGTATTGGAAACAGCGCCCTTGGTTCGCATTTTCACCAATCGCTATATGGATTGATCCAATTAGCCATTTACATAAATCACATTCGCAGTCGGATACATGGAATCAAAACTATTGCATTTGCACGTTTTGCATTTTATGTTGCATACTGCATACTGTGCCTATGGAATCCTAGCTTTACTCAATTAAGGCTAATTAAAGCTAATTAAAGCTAATTAAAGGCAGTTAATTAGACTGACCCAGTTCAGACTCTATCACACCGCAAACTGCACGCCCACCTGCCACATCATGCCATTCGCAGATCGAGACGATAGGGCAGTGCGGTTTAAAGGTCACTGGTCCCTTAGAAGGGCATTCAGTGCGCGATGACGTCACACCTTTCTTGTTTATCAACTGCCTCCCTTACGAGCCAGCTTCAGCAGGATCTTTCAAGCGAAATATCCGTCGGTTGGTTGTTGGAGTTTTACATCCTGGCAATATCTAAGGTCATATGAGGATGGGTTCCGACTTGTGACAGTGCATACTCATGGCAACTTTATAGTGCTGCACCACTGGAAAATCAGTCCACCAGTACTATGACCCGATATCCCACTGAGTCAAATTATCCTGATACTGAGCTAACCAGTCCTTGCCCTATCCTATTAATGCTGATTGCCTGGCTAGGAAGCGACAAGTATAAATTGTGTAACTTGGTTTGACTCGACTGGGAACCAAACTCCCGATCTCCCGCACGTGAGGCGCGTGCTCTACTGATTCGGCCACTGCGTGCGGTAGTAGCAACTTGACTGTGATTGCATATGCTGTAATTGCGCTGTGGCGATAGAACGTTTATCTATTGATATACGAGTCAATTATATTCTCTAATGTATCTAAACTATATGTATCTGAGCCTATCTCCAAAGGTGGTAAGTAATATGGGACAAAACTTTGTCCATTGAGCCACATACTATCTGCTTATACATTTGCTCAGGATAAACTGATTTATGGTGTTTCATAACCCCAATAGAATACATATTGATTTGAAGCAAATGTCCTGGTGTTTTCAGTGTAACTGTTTCTGTGTTGTTTTGTGTCAATCGTTACGCAGACAAAAAAAAAATTAGTTAGCACCTTTTGAGACAGGCTCATCTATATATCTATGGTTAGAAGACTAGTACCTCAACCTAATCTTTTCATATATGATGTCTTCATCTAATTTTCAAGTTAAACTTAAAGATGCCATAATCCAATGAAAACCTAATCTTTTCAAATTTGATGTCTTCATTGGATTTTACATATTCAAATTTGCCTCACTCAACTGAAAACCTATTATTTTAAAACCGGGCTAGCTCAGTTAGTGAGTGTGACCTTGCTCACAAAGTTAGCATGCCAAAACCTGCCTAATGCACCTGTCACACCTTACCGGACTGAGTACCGAACACCACAGGACAAAGATTTGTCTAGTCCGGTGCTCTCCGGTACACAAAATGTATTGAAATGTATCAAAAAGGAGTGTAATTGGGTCAATTGCCGCCGGACAACCGGATAAGTACCGTACATGTACCATACATGTACTGGACGAGAACCGGATGAGAACCGGACACGTAACGGATGGGTACCGGACATGTACCGGACAAAACAGACAGACCAGACACCAACAGATGGGTACCGGACATGTACGGATGGGTACCGGATGGGTACCGGACATGTACCAGATAAACTGGACACCTCAGTCCGGCGGTGTCCAGTAGAAGTTGTGTGCATGTTCAAAACTTGTACCGGACACCACCGGATGGGTACCGGACATGTACTGGACATCGCCATACAGTACTGGACAGTGTCCGGTTCTCGTCCGGTTCCCCAGTCCGGTAAGGTGTGACTGGGCCTTTACTGCGTACACCGGAGGCGGTGGCTGAATCGGTAGAGCGCAGGCTTCCCATGCGGATGGACAGGAGCTCAAATCTCAGCCGAATCAAACCAATGACTCATAAAATTGTTACTTATCACTACCTAGCCAGGCACTCGGCATTAATAGGATATGACAAGGACTGGTTAGCACAGTATCAGAATAATGTGACTGAGTGGGATTTCAAGCCATGGTGCCAGCGGCATTATCTCGCAGTGGGGTTGATTAGTTGGTCGGTCGTTAGAGTTTTAAGTCCTGGCAACATAAAAGGCCATATCAGGATGGCCCAGTGGGGTAACACTATTATAAAGTCGCCACGAGTGTGCACTGTCACAAGTTGGCACCCATCCTGATATGACCTTAGACGTTGCTAGGATGTGAAGCAAACAAACAAAGCTGTGCAGTGAATGCACCGACTGACTCCCCGTGCCATCTACTCAAGGCTTAAGGCTGAATAACAGACTATATTCCATTCTTTAATAAAAAATAGAAAACGCAGACGACATTTTGCTCAACGACCCGGCACGCCTGGACCGCCATTCTACAGCATGGAGACTTGCGCCATTTAGCGCATTAACGTTATTTGTGGGGAAGATAAATGGCACACTTAACCGCCTTCCTTCGATTACGTGTACACCAGCAGGCCTCGTCCCCCCACCCCTCCAACCCCTCTCACCCCCACCCTCACCCAACCCCTCTCACCCCCACCCGTCCAACCCCTCTCACCCCCACCCTCACCCAACCCCTCTAACCCCCATCCGTCCAACCCCTATTACCCCCACCCTTACCCAACCCCTCTCACCCCCACCCGTCCAACCCCTCTCACCCCCCCAGTCCCCCTCTCACCCCCACCTCACCTTAAACCGCCTTCTCGATTACTACACCAGCAGGCCTCGTCCCCCCACCCCTCCAACCCCTCCACCCCCACCCTCACCCAACCCCTCTCACCCCCACCCGTCCAGCCCCTCTCACCTCCACCCTCACCCAACCCCTCTCACCCCCACCAACGTCTCACCCTCACCCACACCCCACCCGTCCACCCTCACCCCCAACCCCCCGTCCACCCTCTCAACCCTCACCCCACCCCTCTCCCCAACCCCTCTTACCCCCCACCCTCACCCAACCCCTCTCACCCCCACCGTCCAACCCCTCTACCCCACCCTCACCCCAACCCCTCTCACCCCCCAGTCCAACCCCTCTCACCCCCACCCTCACCCAACCCTCTCAACCCTCCCCACCAACCCCTCTCACCCCCCAGTCCAACCCCTCTCACTCACCCCACCCAACCCCTCACCCCAACCCAACCCTCTCACCCCCACCCTCACCCAACCCCTCTCCCACAACCCTCACCCAACCCCTCTCAACCCAACCCACCACAACCCACTCCCAACCCCAACCCCACTCATCTCACCCCCTACCCCCACCCCAACTCCTCATCCCCACCCATTCCACACTACCCCCACCCACCCCCAAACCCCCACCCCACCCCACCCCTCTTACCCCCACTCCTACCCCCACCCCAACTCACCCACCCCCTCTCAACCAACCCACCGCAACCTCACTCCCAACCCCAACCCCACTCCTGACCCCACCCCCACTCCTGACCCCACCCCCACTCCCAACCCGACTCCTCATCCCCAGCCCTTGCACCCTCACTCCTCTTACCCCCACTCCGACCCCCACCTCCACCCCACACCCCTTCTACCCCACACCCCTTCCACCCCCACCCCAAACTCCGCCCCCACTTTCCTGGCCTACAACTGCCCCATGTGTTCAGAATGGAGAATGGGGGCGGGGGCATGGGCGGAGAGTGTATGTCTGTGTAGGAGTGGGGGTGGAGGGGAAGATTTGGAGGGGGCGAGGGGGTGGAGAGGAGGGGGGGGGGTGCTGGGCGCTTGCTCGATCCGGTATAAAACTCTTAAGTTGGTTGGTCTTTTTTCACAGGATATTTAATTCTTCTTGTTAAAAAGAAATTGATGTTATTCATTTATCTTTGCGTGGGAGGGGGGGGGAGTTAATATTGAAGTGCATACATTGAGAGCCATCTCCGATGACAGACCAAATGTAGCATTATTAATAAGACAAATCTGTGATTACGGAGTATTTACCTGTTTGATTATTCACGCAAACATAATAGAAGGTTTGATTTTAGGTGAGTTTTTGTCATTGGTGCTGTCCGCTGTCGAACTGACTCTAAGTAGTATAGGGAGAGTGGCATCTGTATCTGGTTTATATGCAGAGTGGTCCCGGTTAACAAACAAATCGGTCACTTCCGGGTTAATTGTGGCGCTGAAACTGTGAACGTATCCTGATGCTGTTGTTAATCACCCTCTGTGGGATTATATGTCAGAATGTGTGTGCAGCCCAAGCTGAGGTCTTTTGATGTTTGTCGCTGAACAATTAACTTGCAACGCGGGTGTTCTGAGTTCCGCTGGTCCATCAGTAAGGACTGAAGCTGGGACCTGGCATGCCAGGTAGCCGCTACAGCGTACACGGCAGAAGCCAGGGATGAACCTGATCACAGCACTATCCTTCACGATAGACCCTATACTTTAAACTCACTTTTCACCAATAACCAAATGCATCCTGATGACCGAACCTGGCTTTGGTTATTGCCATACATTTCATTTAATGTAGATTATAGTGAAATATTACATTGCCAAAGCAAATATTTTATATCAGAGACAAATACCATTTCCCGTATCATGATGAATGTGCATTCACCACCCCCCCGCGCCTTCGGCCGTGTAAGCTGTAACTGTGACCTGGTGTGCTGTGTCCCAACTTCAGTCCTTTCCGAAGGTCAAGGTTGGCTTTACCTGAGTTTAGCTGGACACACATATTGGATAATTACAGAACAATGCTAATCTCATTGCTGTCGGGCACATAGACCTTCGAAGCAAGATTGTGAATAATGTCACTTTATTTCAGTCTCAAGACTGGTTGGCTCAGTGTCAGGATATTGTGACTGAGTGGGATATCAGGTCATGGTGCTGGTCGCTTAGTCTCCTAATGGGGCAGTACTATACATTTGACACGAGTGTGCACTGTCACAAGTCGGTAACCGTCCTGATATTACCCTAGATGTTGCCAGGACGTAAAACTCCAACAACCAACACCACCCATACACCCACACACCCACCCACACCCAAAACACATATATACACACGCCCACATATCCACACACACATTCACACCCACAGCCACACTCACCCCCACAATACACCCACACACACATGGACCCCAACCCATCCCTACACCCCCACACATCCACACTCACGCACACACCCACACATACACCAACCCACCCAGCCACACACATACACCAACCCACACACACTCACCTACACCCACCCACACAGCCCCACACACACCTACATGCCCCACACACACACTCACCCATACACACAGCTACACCACCCACCCACACTCACCCACACACCTTCACATATAACCACCCCCACACCCCTATACCCACCCATACACCCTCTCTGAGCTCCATCTGCCTCCAGCGCGACAGACATACAAATGAAGAGTGCTGTGGTGACGACTGACATACAAATGGAGAGTGATGTGGTGATGACTGACATACAAATGGAGAGTGCTGTGGTGACGACTGGCATACAAATGGAGAGTGCTGTGGTGATGACTGGCATACAAATGGAGAGTGCTGTGGTGACGACTGACATACAAATAGAGAGTGCTGTGGTGACAACTGGCATACAAATGGAGAGTGCTGTGGTGATGACTGACATACAAATGGAGAGCATTGTGGTGACGACTGACATACAAATAGAGAGTGATGTGGTGATGACTGGCATACAAATAGAGAGTGCTGTGGTGACGACTGACATACAAATAGAGAAAAGTGTTGTGGTGATGATTAACCTACAAATAGAGAGTGCTGTGGTGATGACTGGCATTCACATGGAGAATGCTTTGGTGACGACTGATATACAAATAGAGAGTGCTGTGGTGATGACTGACATACAAATGAAGAGTGCTGTGGTGATGACTGGCATTCAAATGGAGAGTGCTGTGGTGACGACTGACATACAAATGGAGGGTGTTGTGGTGACGACTGACATACAAATAGAGAGTGCTGTAGTGACGACTGGCATACAAATAGAGAGTGCTGTGGTGACGACTGACATACACATAGAGAGTGCTCTGGTGACGATTGACATACAAATGGAGAGTGATGTGGTGACGATTGACATACAAATAGAGAGTGCTGTGGTGATGACTGACATACAAATAGAGAGTGCTGTGGTGACGACTGACATAGAAATAGAGAGTGATGTGGTGACGATTGACATACAAATAGAGAGAGTTGTGGTGATGACTGACATACAAATAGAGAGTGATGTGGTGATGATTGACATACAAATAGAGAGTGATGTGGTGACGACTGACAAAAAATGGAGAGTGTTTGAGGTGACGATTGACATACAAATGGAGAGTGATGTGGTGACGATTGACATACAAATGGAGTGTGCTGTGGTGATGACTGACATATAAATGAAGAGTGCTGTGGTGACGACTGACATACAAATAGAGAGTGCTGTGGTGACGATTGACATACAAATAAAGAGTGCTGTTGTGACAGCTCACGGGCCGTCAACATGCCAAGTGACATACGAACGGTGCCTGATTTCCGGTGCGCTGGGTGGGGGCCGACATAGACCTGGGCCCGGGTCGTGTTGGCCCCGGGCCCCGGCCGTACTGGACCCGGGCCCCGGGCGTGGGGACCCCGGCCGTCTTGGACCCGGGAACCGGGCCCCGGCCGTGGACGACCCGGACCCTCCTTTTCCTCTTCAGTCTCCTCTTCCTCATCCTTCTCAACCTCTTCCTCCTCCTCCCTTTCTTCCTCATCCTTCTCATTGTCTTCCTCCTCGTGCTCATTATTCCCCTCTTCCTCCTCCTTCTCCTCCACATCCTTACCCGTCTCACCCTTTTTCTCTTTCCCGCTCCTCCTCCTTCTCCTTACCTCTGCCACTCTCTCCTCTCCCGTCCGGTCCCCTCCCCACAACCCTCTTCCTCGCTTTAGCCCTCTTCCTCGCTGTCTTCCACCCCCCCCCTCCCCCCCCCTCCCCCAATGCCCCCCTCTGTCGCCGTGTGCCGTGTCAGTAAACAGCAGGTCACCCACCCTCTTGTCCCGATGTGACCCACACGTAAACGTGCATGTCGGCCTCACTCCTATGTAAGGATCCTCACAAATGAAACCGATCCAAGTCTCAGTTCAGACTGGCGCCTCGCCTTTCTCTTCCACCTCCTCATCTTCACCCGTCTCTCCTCCTCTTGCCCGCTCCTTCTCAGTCTCTCCTGTCCTTTTCTTCCTCCTCTCCTACCCCTCCTCCTCCTTCTTTCTCCTCCTGACTCTTTCTCCTCCTTCCCTCCTCTCCCCCTCCTTCTTCTCGTCATCCTCCTCCCACCTCGTCCTCCTTCACCTCCTCCCCCACCTCCGCTCCTCCTCTCCTCACACTTCTCCTCCTCTTCTCTCCTACTCTCCTCCTCTCCTCCTCTCCTCGCCTCCTCCCAATTCTCCACCTCCTCCCATTCTCCACCTCCTCCTCTCCTCTCCTCTCCTCTCCTGTCCTGTCCTCTCCTCTCCTCTCCTCTCCTCTCCTCTCCTCTCCTCTCCTCTCCTCTCCTCTCCTCTCCCTCTCCCCTCCTCTCCCTCCCTCCATCCCTCTTACTCAACATACATGTGTAGTTATAACAACCCTGCCCACACCCACACCCACACCCACTCCCACACCCACACCCACACCCAAACCCACACCCACACTCCACTCACACCCACACTCAAACCACACCCACACCCAACACCACACACCCACACTCACACCCACACCACATCCACACACACACCACCACCCACACTCACACTCACACCCACACACACATTCACACACCCACATCCACATACCCACACACTCACACCCACACCCACTCATACCCACATCACACACCCACACTCACACCCACACCCACACTCACACCACACCCATACCACACCCACACCACACCCAGACCCACACCACACCCACACCCACATCCACCCACAACAACACCACACCCACACCCACACCCACACCCACACCCACCTAGCCATTCACATGCCACACAATGCACCAGTTCGCCGCGAGGGGGCGCGCGCGGGACAGTCTGTCTCCACGCGTCCCGTGACAAAGCCCGAGATCTGTCCGTATCACGAGACTTTGCGTGATTTCCGCATTCACCACTTTCCCCCCCTCCTCCTCGCTACCCCCACACTCCCCACCCACCCCACATCCTCCCCCTCCACATACTTCCCACACACACACACACTCTTCACCCCACCTAGATACAAGATTCACCCGGTACTTGTGTAGTACACCGGTGAAGGACAACATAGTCTAAATACGGGCAAAAATAGCTTTAGTATGGGACATGAACTAGAAACTGGTTCCAGGATCAAATGGCTACATATATAGGCACAGAGTTGGTGAAATGGGAGAGAATGCAAAAAGACAAGATGGCGGCCACAGAACGCCGTCGATTTCACTTTTAAATCTTATTAAACCAGATGTTTTATTATATTTTTCAACTCAAAGGTAGCGGGTAAATATGAAGACATCTACAAAGAATAAATGTTGCTTCTTAGATTGTTAAATTAGGCTCTCATTTCAGTAACCTGCTTTTTCGACCGTTTTTATATAGGGTTAGTATTCACCCGTGTACTGCGAGTACCGGGTGAATCCTTTATCTACACCCCACCACGCTTCGATCCACAGAGTTTGTAACGAAAAGAGGTAGTGGGTGGAGAAAAAAACATCCCATACCTGCTTACACAGTCTGCGGTCAACAAGGGGAGTGGAGTCAGTGGAGTTTGATGGGGGAGGGGAAGGAAGGGGCAGGGGGAGGGGGGGGGCGTTTGTGTTGGTGTGTGTGTGCTTGAAATGTATAGTGGTTTGTGGAATCTGAGTGTGTGTTAGGGAGAGCATGTGTTACGGTGTGTGTGCTTGAAATGTGTGGTGGATTGTGAAATGTGTGTGTGTTTTTTGTGTGTGTGTTTTTTGTGTGTGTGTTTTTTGTGTGTGAGTGTTTTTTGTGTGTGTCTGTTTTGAGTGGGTTTTTGTGTGGGTTCTTTTGTGAGTTTTTGGGTGTGTTTTTGTGGGATTTTTTATGGGTTTTTGGGGGGGGGGTTTTGTGAGTTTCTTTTAGTGTTTTTTGGTGGGGGTTTTTGTGTGTGGTGCTTTTCTGTAGGGCCTTTTTGGTGGTTTTTTTTGTGGGTATTTAAATTAGTTGTGGGTGGTTTTTGTGGGTATTTTATGTTTTTGTGGGTATTTTATTTTGTTGTGGGTGTTTTGGTGGGTGTTTTTTTGATGATTTTTTTTTGTGGGTGTTTTTTTTTGTCGGCGTTTTTTGGTGGGTGTTTTTTTGTGGGTGCTTTTTTTTGTGGGTGTTTTTTTGTGGGTGTTTTTTGGTGAGTGTTTTTTGTGGGTGGATTTTTGTGGATGTCTTTTGGTGTGTGTGTTTTTTTGGGGTCTTTTTTTGTGGGTCTTTTTTTTTTTTTTGTGGGTTCATTTTGGTGGGGTTTTCTTTTGTGGGGCGGGAGGAGCGTGTGTTACTTGCTTATGGATCAGCTATGCCCAGAACTGACAAAGCTAGTGAACTATAGATCATTATCAATATCATTGCATAATAGGAGGCGTCTTCTGTGATTGAAATGAATCCAAAACACCTGGGTACATCTGTACAGTCCGAAGAAAGCAGCAACATTTCTAAACCACTTACCTAGATTGATTTATTGATTGGTAGTTGCTTTATACCCCTGTCACACTATGATGTAACGAGCCAACGTGAGCCTAACGTGGTCATTTTTCGTCATTACGTTGGGTTACGTCATGATGATGTCAGAATGACGTTAGAATGACGTCGAGCTATGTCACATTACGTTGTGTTACGTTGAGTTACGTCAAGGTTTTGGACATGTTCAAAACTTTCGATGTAGCTCGAACGTAGGGATTTACGTTCGCCGTACGTTCTGTTCACGTTCAGTGAACGTCAATGATGTTAAACGGACGTTATTCCAATGCTGCTCACTATGTTCAACTATGTTCCACTACGTTGACCCACATTAAACCAAGTGCAAATGGCCACGTGGCGTAATGGGAACGTCAGGAGAACGTCAGGAGAACGTCAGGAGAACGTCAGGAGAACGTCAGGAGAATGTGCATTCAACGTACGTTCAACGTCTCATGACATATCTAACGTCACGTAACGTTCTTCTGGCGATGGAATAACATTCATAATGTTCCGTGTGCGTAGTGACGTTGTCCTCTATCGTTGAATGACGGTATCACTATGCTTTACCGACGTTACGCTCTCGTCCACTACGCTGCATCCACGTTCAACTTGTGCCCAAATTTGCATACTACGCCGAGAAGTTCAACGTTCTTCACGTTCTCCCTACGCTGACGTCATTACGTCGTAGTGTGACAGGGCCATTACACCGTGTCGGCAGCGTAGGCCATATTCACGGCGAAAAAAGATTGTGATCCAACATCTATCTCTAGATTAGGTACTCCCGCACTCATTACACATTTATTATTGGAGGAAATACAGTGAAACCTCGTCATAATGCACCCCGATTTAATGCGAACTTGGATATAACGCGATGATTCAGTGGACCCAGATTTCTTTAATTCATAGGTAATTCAGTAAAGCTGAACCGCGATTTAGCGTGACCGCACTGTTTTCGCAATGACATTTTATCAACCCCAACGATCGCGTTATAACGGGGTTTCACCATACTGAGTCGATTTGATTTAACGTGTTACTGCCGAAGCTTATGGTGTCGGCTATTTCGGTGTGTTCACACCAATAGTAAATTATCAGGATAATGTGACTGAGTGGGATATTGGGTCATGGTGTTGGCAGCCTGATTTCCCAGTAGTGCAGCACGATAAAGTTGCCATCAGTGCTCGCTATGCAAGTCACTACCTGTCCTGATATGACCCTAGATGTTGCTACAACGTAAAACAATGACAATCTTTCACCGTCATATTTTGTTTCCCGACTAGATATATATATATTTGTTGGGGTACATTAGTTGTCTAAGCAGGGGAAATTTCAGTCGCAGACGACTGGTCTTCCTCATTCCACTGCTCCTTGCCCTATCCTAGTAATGCCGAGCATCTGCCTAGGAAGCGACAAGTATCAATTTTTAAGTCATTGGTTTGACTTGACCAGGATTCGAACCCAGGATCTACCAACACGGTAGACAGATGCTCTAACCCATTCGGCCATCCCGTCTGGTTATAATATGCACTTTTGTATTATTACTAGATCTGGTACTACCATAATCCATTGTATAGCCCTTAGTGTGCTGATATGCCGTTAAGCATTTATTCATTCATTAATACTACCATAATCCGTGGTGTAGCTACATTGTAGCACTGTCAGCCGTGCAAACAGTGTTGTACTTACATTAATCTTTTTTTATATTTCTGGCTTCTCCCCTGAGATCATATAGACAAGCACAGTAAATCTTATAGTGTTGAATTGCACTTTTATGAAAATAAAAATATTGTGTCTCAATATACAATGCCAAAATCTATTACTTGACATTTGCATTTGCTAAGTTATATTATTCTGCGCTCAGAATGTTAGTTTATTTATTTTCAATAATTTACACCATCAGTGAACAACCCTTTGCTAAATTATATTATTCTCAGCTCAGAATGTTAGTTTATTTATTTTCAATAATTTAATCTTAACACCATCAGTGAACAACACATTGCTAAGTTATATTATCCTTAGTTCAGAATGTTAGTTTCTTTATTTTCAATAAACCATTAGTGAACAACCCAGAAATATCTATGGCGTGGTGTTTTCTGTGGCAGAGTGGTTAGAGTGTCTGACTTTTTTCTAGGTCGGACTACTAATCTGAAGGTTAGTGGTTCGATTCTCCATGCCCCCACCTCTGCCAATTTGGATTTCCACCACTGTGTATAACTTACAGCATCATCAAAGGCCGGTTGGTCTCATACCACGTCTATGTGGTGTGGGAGGTTAAAAATCCCTTGGGTCGGTAAAAGTGTAGACTCAGGCTTTCTATCGACAAATTGTCTAAATGGTGAAAACAAGTCTATTCAGACTTATCCATGATAGGCAGTATAAATCTTCAAGAAAAAATGTTTCCCCCTTCCAGACGTCCCCCTCGGGGCCTGTGAGAATCATCTTACAGTTATTAGTTTTCTTTTTGAATTACAAAAAAGGGAACTGATCAAAGTGAGTTTTGTCCATTAATTTTGCATCTTTTAATCCTTTTTCTCTCTAAGAACTATTTTATTTTGCTTAGCCCCGTAATTTGGACATCTTAGTTTATATGGGAAATGCTGTGTGAGGCTATTCCAGTGTGGTATAGTGAAGCCCCATTATAACGCAATCGTTGGGGTCCCATTAAATGTCATCTCGAAAACAGCGTGGTCACACTAAATCGGGGTTCAGTTTGAATTAAGGAATTCTGGGTCCAATGAATCATCGCGTTGTATCAGAAGTTGCGTTAAGTCGGGGGGGTGTGTTATAGTGTTCACCACCAGGGTTTCGATATGACCTTAGATGTTGGTAGGACGTAAAACAAACAAAAACCAGGGTTTCGATTTGTTTGTTTGTTGTTGTTTTACTACCTAGCAACATCTAAGGTCATATCAGGACGGGTACCGACTTGTGACAGTGCGCGCTCATGGCTACTTTATAGTGCTTGCCCACTGGGTTGGTTGTTGGGGTTTTACGTCCTGGCAACATATGAGGTCATATCATAACAGCTCGCCCCCCCCCCCCCCACTGGGACACTAGGCCACCCACACTATGACATGATATCCTACTCAGTCACATTGGTCGTAATGCTTGCATTGCGTTTGATTCGCGGCGAAGGAGGAGTACCCCCCCCCCCCTCCCCGGGCCGCAACGACCGTTGGCGTTGCGTCACCCCCCCCCCCCCCTTTCCCTCGGCCTTATAACCGGTTCCCCTGCCTCCTCCAGCCACTCCGCCTCCACGCCAGAAGGATGAACTACTGGATGGTTTTGTTTGTGTTGTGCGTGTGTGTGTGGTGCAGGTGGATGAGTGGGTCGGTGAGTGGGGTGGTGAGTGGGTGGGTGCTGCTGCTGCCACTCCGCCGGCCTGCCTTCCAATCGGACGCCGGCCAGGTGTGTGTGTACATTAGTCCCTGTAATCACCTGTAGTGTGCAACATGCACTACATGGTAATCAGCAGCCTCAGCACACACACACACGCACGCACACACACACGCACACACATGCACACACACGTGCACACACGTGTAGACACACGTGCACACACACCTACACACAGATGCACACAGACACACACACGCACACACACATGCGTGCACATGCACACACACACACTCATACACACATACACACATACATACACACCCACACTCACACACACATGCACACACACATGCACATGCACACACATACACATGCGCACACAGATGCATGCACATGCACGCACACGCACACACACATACACACATGCACATACACATACAGATGCACACACATGCACACATGCACACACATACACATGCACACACGCATGCACACACATGCACACACATGCACACACATACGCACACATGCACACACACAGGCACACACATGCACAAACGCAAATGCACGGACGCACACACGAGCGCACACACGCACACACACCGCCACTATAACACCCTCCCACCACTAACCAACACGCCATTTACATAAATGGTGCCCCCTTTTACTAATATTCCCCGCCATATTATGGAATGTATCAATTTATTATATGCATATTATAAATTCTGTAAACATCAGGGATGAAAGAATCTCTGCGATTTCGCGGATTTCAGCATTTAACAACATATTTACAGATTAATGTTAAGCAAAATGCCAAGAATCATAATGTGTATATATATGAGATTTGGTTAGTCCGAATCCCATTCTTATATGGCCTAAGATGTTGCTGGAACATAAAACCTGAACAAGAAAGTGTTGGGTATGGGCGATAATACAGTTATAATATCGTTAGTCGAAACCTGACTTTCGGTATTTTTCCGCGATTCCTTGACAATGATAATCCTATGGATTAATTTTTTCGCGGAAATTCGCCATAGGTGTAAATAACAAAGGCTTGATTTCCGCAATTTTTGCCGGACACAACTTTTATCCCTGTGTAATTGTTTGGTAAAATTGTAATTATTATGTACTCAGTTTGTAATTGTTATGATATATAACATGGAACTGTTATTTAAGGTTTGTCGGGGAGGCAGTGAGCGACCTGGAATGCGAAGTGGTCTGCTACTAGGCAGGCTTCCTTTTGTTTTCACACTTCTCCCACTAGGCGCTGCTGCCATCACTCTGCATCTGCCCAGTTCCCATCCTCACCAAATTTTGTTTCAATACATTGTAACCGAGGGTCTTTTCGGCCAGCCAACATGATCGACTCTCTCCAACCATCTTGTCTGTCTTGGTTATAATGGACTATATTATGTGATGTATAGCGAATTGTGTGAGTATAAAGATATGTAAGGGTTAATTATTATTATCATTGTTATACTCCGTAAGACCAACACTGTACCGGTGGCTCCACCTTCTCCTCATCGCCTCCACCGGATGTAGCCCAGTGTCAGTCGCACTGGAGGATTTTATATTCTATATCTCCCTCCATCTCCTATATACAGTTATAGATTACCAAGTGACCTAATTGGGGAATTACGCCTTCACCTTTCTATGGGTATGCACGCACTGGCATACCTGGTGTACAGCGGAGTTGGCATGTGTGCTGGGCGCCGCTTGAAGTTCAAAGAGTGGGGTGGGGCTGAACTTGAGCTGATATTACGGTACAAATTATCTAAAGGACGTCAGATGTTCGGACAAGGGCGCAATTTCAGTGCTTGTCATAGGCGTTATTTTCCGTAGTTACACCACTGCATGTGTGTGTGTATTGTATGTGTGTTGTGTGTGTGTGTGTCTTGTATTTGTGTTGTATTTGTGTTGTATGTGTGTTGTATATATGTCATATGTGTGTTGTATGTGTGTTGTATATGTGTTGTAAGTGTGCTGTATGGGTGTTGTGTATGTTGTATGTGTGTTGTATGTGTGCTGGATGTGTGTGGTGTGTGTGGTATGTATGTGGTGTATGTTGTATGTGTGTTGTATATGTGTAGTATATGTGTGGTATAGGTGTGGTATGTGTGTGGTATGTGTGTTGTATGAGTGTTGTTTGTGTGGTGTAGGTGTGGTGTATGTGTGGTGTATGTGTTTTGTGTCTGTGGTATGTGTGTTGTGTGTGTGTGATATGGGTGTTGTATGCATGATGCATGTTGTATGTGTGTTGTATGTGTGTCATATGTGTGTTGTATGTGTGTTGTCTGGTTGTGGTATGTGCATTGCATGTCTGGTGTGTGTATTGTATGTGTGTCACATGTGTGTTCTATGTCTGTGGTATGTGTGTTGTATGTATGCGGCATATGTGTGGTATGTGTGTGGTATGTGTGTGGTATGTGTCACATGTGTGTTGTATGTGTGGTGTATGTGTATTGGAGGTGTGTTGTTTGTGTGTTGTATGTGGGGTGTATGTGTGTTGCATGTGTGTTGTGTTTGGTATGTGTTACATGTGTGTCACCTGTGTGGTGTATGTGTGAGGTATGCCTGCTGTATGTGTGTGGTATGTGTGTGGTATGTGTTTGGTATGTGTGGGGTATGTGTGTGGTATGTGTGGTATATGTGTATATGTGCATGTGTTTTGGATGTGTGTTGTGTATGTGTTGTATGTGTCTTGTAGGTGTCTTGTATGCATATTGAATATGTGTTGTATGTGTGTTGTATGTGTGTTGTATGTGTGGTGTATGGGTGTTGTATGGGTGTTGTATGCATGTGGTATGGGTGTCGCTTGTCTGTTGTGTGTGCGTTGTATGTGTGTTGTATGTGTATTGGATGTGTGTTGTATGTGTTTTGTATGTGCATTGGAGGTGTGGTGTATGTGTGTTTTATGTTTGTTGTATGTGTGTGGTATGTGTGTGGTATGTGTGTTGTATGTGTGTTGTGTGTGTATTGTATGTGTTGTATGTGTGTCACATGTGTGTTGTATGTGTGTTGTATGTGTGTTGTATGTGTGTTGTATGTGTATGGGATGTGTGTTGTATGTGTGTTGTATGTGTTGTATTTGTATTATATGTGTGTTGTATGTGTGTTGTATGTGTGTTGTATGTGTGTGGTATGTGTGTTGTATGTGTGTGGTATGTGTGTCACATGTGTGTTGTATGTGTATTGTATGTGTATTGTATGTGTGTTGTTTGTGTGGTGTATGTGGGTTGTATGTGTGTTGTATGTGTGTTGTATGGGTATTGTATGTGCATTGTATGTGTGTTGTATGGGTATTGTAGGTACGTTGTATGTATATTGTATGTGGGTTGTTTGTGTGTTTATTGAATGTGTGTTGTTTGTGTGTTGTATGTGTGTTGTATGCATATTGTATATGTGTTGTATGTGTGTTGTATGGGTGTTGTATGTGTATTGTATGTGTGTTGTATGTGTGTTGTATGTGTGGTGTATGTGTATTGTATGTGTGTTGTTTGTGTGTTGCATGTGTGGTGTATGTGTGTGGTATGTGTGTGGTATGTGTGATGTATGTGTGGTGTATGTGTGGTCTATGTGTGGTATGTGTGTTGCATGTGTTTTGGATGTGTGTTGTGTATGTGGTGTATGTGTGGTGTATGCATGTTGCATGTGCATTGTATGTGTGTTGTATGTGTGTTGTATGTGTGTTGTATGTGTGTTGTATGTGTGTTGTATGTGTGGTGTATATGTGGTGTATGTGCATTGTATGTATGTTGTATGTGTGTAGGATGTGTGTTGTATGTGTATTTTATGTGTGTTGTATGTGTGGTGTATGTGTGTGGTATGTGTGTAGGATGTGTGTTGTATGTGTATTGTATGTGTGTTGGATGTGTGGTGTATGTGTGTTGTATGTGTGGTGTGTGTGTGTTGTATGTGTGCTGTATGTGTGCTGTATGTGTGGTGTAAGTGTGTTGTATGTGTGGTGTATGTGCATTGTATGTGTTTGTATGTGTGGTGTATGTGTGGTGTATGTGTATTGTATGTGTGTTGTATGTGTGTTGTATGTGTGTCACATGTGTAGTGTATGTGTATTGTATGTGTATTGTTTGTGTGTTGTATGTGTGTTGTATGTGTGGTGTATGTGTGGTGTATGTGTATTGTATGTGTATTGTATGTGTATTGTTTGTGTGTTGTATGTGTGTCATATGTGTGGTGTATGTGTGTTGTATGTGTATTGTATGTGTGGTGTATGTGTAGTGTATGTGTATTGTATGTGTGTTGTATGTGTGTTGTATGTGCATTACATGTGTATTGTATGCATGCTGTATGTGAGTTGTATGCTTGCATCCATCTCACTCAGTGTAAGGGTTGTCGGGGTGGGGTTGGGGTGTGTGTGTGTGGGTGGGGGTATGAGGTTGTTGTTCTGCCATTCTGCACTGATTGTTTCACGAATGGTAGATTTATTTACCGGCGAGTGTGTGCTTGGGTTCGGTGATTCATCACCAGGTGACGTTGGGAGGGGAAAATGCGGTAGTTTTGGGAGACCTCCCCGCGTCTCCTTTAGGTGGGGGCCCATGTTGGACCAATGCGTGCGCACATGAGGAGGCATGTGTGCGCACGCGCGTGTGTGCATTGAGATAGTAGTGTAGTATCTGCACTGATCTCTCAGGCAAGGAGCCACATGGACAGGTAGATCAATGATCATGCAACTTTAGAGGTGGATAATTCGATGGTTATGAGTTTCTGCTGTATTTCTTATATATATATATATATATATATATATAATAAATATATAATATATATATATGGGTTAGGATCACAAAAAGAGACCAATTGGGGGAAGTTGTCGGCGTCGAGCATGGATGTCGGCATCAATCGGTATAATTATAGTTTAGCATTGACAGAGGTGTTGGAAAGTCTATAAATTTATCCTGAATGTAAAGGTCGAGAAAATACAACAACCTTATTTGTTTATAGGATAATTTAATATTAAACAAAGAAATGCACGAGACTTTAAGAATTGCGATGCCGACATCTGGTAAAGTTGTCAGCGTCGATCACTGGATGTCGGCGTCGATCGGTATAATTATAGTTTAGCATTGACAGAGATGTTGGAAAGTCCTTAAATTTATACTGAATGTAAAGGTTGAGAAAATACAACAACCTTATTTGTTTCTAGGATAATTTAATATGAAACAAAGAAATGCACTACAATTTTAATAATTGCGATGCCGACATCTTCACTTGACCACCGATTGGCCCGCTTTCGTGAGGCTGACTCATATATATATATGTTAGGCCAAATAAAAGTGAACAATTGCTGATCGTCCTTTTGAAATAAAAATCAGGGTGGGGCGGTTTTAATTTTAATTTTAATTGTTGACATAAACGTAATATGTAGCCAGACGCGATGGCCGAATGAGTTAAGCGTCCGCAAATTTGGTCGTGCTTTTACTTTGAATATTTCTCAAATATGTTAAAAAGTATCGGAGTCTGCAACTTTAAGAGGGGCAAATTTTGAAGTGTAAGTATGCACAAATTAATATTTGGTGTGTACATCGAAATACTATACATCATCTACTTGCATTTATAGGACCAGATGGGATGGCCGAATGAGTTAGAGCATCCGTCTCCCGTGTCGGTAAATAGTGGGGTTGTGGGTTCGAACCATGGTCGAGTCAAACCAATGACTTAAAAATTTATACTTGTCGCTTCCTAGCCAGGTGCTCGGCATTATTAGGATAGGGCAAGGACTGGTTGGCCCTGTGTCAGAATAATGTGACTGAGTGGGATATCAGGTCATGGTGCTGGCGGTTTGGTCTTCCAGTGGGGCAGCACTATAAAGTCGCCATGAGTGCGCACTGTCACAAGTCGGTGCTCATCCTGATATGACCTTAGATATTGCTAGGACGTAAAACATCAACAAACAAACAAAAACTTGCATTTATTGCAGGAGTGGACAGGTTCTATTATTAACTTGACTTCGAATTACTTCTTTGTGGCCATACATGTTTAATGAGTGCACCACTAACTGAATTCGATTTGTAGGATCACATGTCGGAAAATGTTGCTGTTTAGAAAAGTTGCAGGATTCAACACAGATTATTTCACTTTAAATTAAGTGTGTTCTCACCACTACCTAGCCTCGCGCCCGGCATTACTAGGATAGGGCAAGGACTGGTTGGTTCAGTATCAGGATAATGTGACTGAGTGGGTTATCAAATGGTAGCTGCTTCCCTGTCCTGCCCTGCTTTGATATACTCCGTCCTATCATTCCCTACCATGCCCTTCCCTTCCTGTCCCTGCTTTGATATACTCTGTCCTACCCTTCCTGTCTTGCCCTGCTTTGATATACTTTGTCCTATCATTCCCTACCATGCCCTTCCCTTCCTGTCCCTGCTTTGATATACTCTGTCCTACCCTTCCTGTCTTGCCCTGCTTTGATATACTCTGTCCTATCATTCACTACTCTGCCCTTCCCTTCCTGGCCCTGCTTTGATTTACTCTGGCCTATCATTCACTACCCTGCCCTTCCCTTCCTGGCCCTGCTTTGATATACTCTGCCCTATAATTCACTACCTTGCCCTTCCCTTCCTGGTCCTACTTTGATATACTCTGTCATATGCTCCTCTACCCTGCCCTTCCCTTCCTGGCCCTGCTTTGATATACTCTGCCCTACCCTTCCAATCCCTGCTCTACCCTGCCCTGCCCTACTTTGAATTACTCTGTCCTGTTATCCTCTGCTCTGCTCTGCTCTGCTCTGCCCTGCCCTGACCAGCATACCCTGCATGTCCCTACCCTGCCCTACCCTGCCCTACCCTGCCTCACTCTGGTCTGCCCTGACCTGCCTTGCCCTTCCTGCCCTGCCCTGCCCTACCCTGCCCTGCCCTTCCCTACCCTTCCATCGTCTGCTCTCCCCTTTCCTGCTCTGATTGTATCTACTCTGCTGTGCCCTGCCCTGCCCTGCCCTGCCCTGCCCTGCCCCACACTTCCATACGCTGCTCTCCCCTGTTCTGCTCTGATTTTATCTACTCTGCTGTGCCCTGCCCTGCCTTGCCATGGTGTACCCTGCCCTGCCCTGCCCCACCCCAACCTGCTTATCCAGTCCTCGCCAATGTCTCCTGTTGACGAGCTGGTGAGTTCTTCTTGCCGCCTCAGGTGCAGGGTCCTGGCCCGTCACACCTCATGACCTACACACATTACCTGCGCCATGTCTTCCTGTCCAATTAGTGCAGGTACTGGCCGTGGTGTCGCCACCTGCTGTCGACTGTCTGCTCATGGCTCTACGCAGCCGCCCCCTGTCAGCGCTCGCCTCACCTCACCTCATGTCATTTTACCTCCTCACCTCATGTCATTGTGCCTCCTTTCATGCCATTTGCCCTCACCTCATCTCATGTCACCTGACCTCATGTCATTTGAACTCGCATCTTGTCATTTCACCTCACCACATGCCATTTTACCTATACTACAGCTGTATGTCATCTCATGTCATTTTACATCACCTCATGTCAGTTCACCTCAGCTGACCTCTTCTCATGTCATTTACCTTACCTCATGTCATTTTACATCACCTTACCTCATGTCATTTCACATCACTTCACCGTATATCCTTTCACACCATCTCACCATCATTTCACGTCGCCTTACCTCATGTCATTTCACATCACCTTACCTCATGTCATTTCACATCACTTCACCGTATATCCTTTCACACCATCTCACCATCATTTCACGTCACCTTACCTCATGTCATTTCACATCACCTTACCTCATGTCATTTCACATCACTTCACCGTATATCCTTTCACACCATCTCACCATCATTTCACGTCACCTTACCTTATGTCATTTCACATCACCTTACCTCATGTCATTTTACATCACTTCACTGTATATCCTTTCACACCACCTCACCATCATTTCACGTCACCTTACCTCATGTCATTTCACATCACCTTACCTCATGTCATTTCACATCACCTCACCTCATGTAATTTTACCCCGACTCATGTCACTTTGCATAAACTTATCTCATGTCATTTTACCTCACCTTGCCTCATAATAGTATCTGACCTTACATCACTTCACTGCATTTCATATTTCACTTCGCTTTCTCTCACCTTAACTCACTTTATCTAAGATCGCCTCACATCAACTCGCTTTGTTTACTCTCGCCTCATGTTCTGGTTTTGCCCGACCCACTAACCTGACCTCAGATCAGTTCACTTCACTATTTATTTAGTAAAAAGGCATCTCAGTCAGTCTTCACTGGCCATGGCGGTTTGTCACATTTTAGGTGGAAAACTATTTCTCTAGTATAACGGTGTGTCAGTAAGTATTTCCTGGCCATGACGGTTTGTCACATTTTAGGTGGACACTATTTCTCTAGTATAACGGTGTGTCAGTAAGTATTTCCTGGCCATGACGGTTTGTCAAATTTTAGGTGGACACTATTTCTCTAGTATAAACGTGTCTCAGTAAGTATTTCCTGGCCATGGCGGTTTGTCAAATTTTAGGTGGACACTATTTCTCTAGTATAAACGTGTCTCAGTAAGTATTTCCTGGCCATTGCGGTTTGTCAAATTTTAGGTGGACACTATTTCTCTAGTATAAACGTGTCTCAGTAAGTATTTCCTGGCCATGGCGGTTTGTCAAAATTTAGGCAGACAATATTTCTTTAGTAAAAAGGTGTCTCACTCAGAATTTACTGACCTGACAGTTTGTCAAAATTTAGGTGGATACTATTCCTTTAGTAAAAAGGTTTCTCATGAAGAATTCACTGACTATGACTGTTTGTCAAATCTTCGGTGGACACTATGCTATTTCTTTAGTAAAAGGGTGTCTTTGTAAGTATTTCCTGGCCATGGTGGTTTGTCAAATTTTCAGTGGATACTATTTCTTTAGTAAAAAGGTGTCTCAGTCAGCATTTACTGGCCATGGCGGTTTGGTGACCGCCGCAAATTGTGCTTTTACTGAGCGTGTCCTGATCCGAGCTCAGCTGCCAGCTGCAATTCCAGGCACACCCCGCTACGGGTAAAACTGCTTTAGCCGAGAACTCAGACCCTATCGCTTATAAGGGCCAGAAAGTGGTAAGCGCAAAGCCTGTCTGCAGTCACTGATGTCGCTTTGACTTAAGGTTGCACACTCAAATGGTTTGGGGTTTCTGTGGGGTTTTATTTATATAGACAGGATAATTATAATCATTATATAAAAAGGAGGATCGGCTTCTCCATTATTATTGTTCTGATTAGTACTGTGCAGTAATGGGTCTGTTATTTAATGACGATTAATATGTATTTTGGCCTATCACGACCCGACTTGATCGATCCCTCTGTGCACTACTGCAGCGCCACCGCGTGTTGGTGCCATGCGAACCTCTACTCGGCCATTTCGCACCGGGTTTTCAAACTGAGTGCACCGTCTCGATACTTTTTTTGTTGTTGGTCTATTAGTTGTTTAAGCAGGGGAAATTTCAGTCATAGACGACGGGTCTTCCTCATTCCACTGCTGGTCGATAGAAAGCCCGAGCCTACACTTTTACCGACCCAAGGGATTTTTAACCTCCCACACCACATAGACATGGTATGAGAGCAACCGGCCTTTGATGACGCTGTAAGTTATACACAGCGGTGGAAATCCAAATTGGCAGAGCTGGGGGCACGGGGAATCGAACCGCCGACCCTCAGATTAGGAGTCTGACCTAGAAAAAAGTCACACACTCTAACCACTCCGCCACAGAGAACGCCACACTTATGTTTGTCTCGTCTGATTTAAAAAGTGGCCTAACTTTATATATAAATATGTTAGGTTGATTGTTATAATCTACCTTGTTTTTTTTAAAGTTTGAAGCAACTTTGATTTTAAATGGCAACATTTTTAGATCTTTACATAATCTAATGATTTTGAGTTTCTGCTATTTTTTTAAAAAAGATGAACATGTTAGCTTGATTGTTATAATCTATCTTGGTCTATTTTAATTTTTTGTAAACAACTTTTATTTTAAATCACTAATTTTGAAATCTTTGTGTCCCCCCAATGGTTTTGAGTTTCTGTTATTTATTTAGGTAAATATGTTATTGTAATCCAGCTTACTTTTTACTGTGAAGTAACTTATTTTAAATGGCTTACTTTGGAGATATTTGACACGAAACATGTCAAATTAATTTAGTTAAACACTTTTAGCAGTAGCAGATTCGGTTAACTTGTTTCGGTATTCCATTCCCTGCAGCCACAAATGCTTAATTGATGCATCACTATCTAAGTTAGATATGTACAATAATATCTAGATAATTGGTTCGGTATTTAAAATGTGACGCTTTCATCGGAGTATGCAGCTTTAATGCTAAGCTTTTTAGATAATTTCTTTTCTTTTTTTTCTTGAAGATTTATACTGCCTATCGTGGATAAGTCTGAATATACTTGTTTTCACAATTAGACAGTTTGTCGATATAAAGCCCCAAACTACAGTTATACCGACCCAAGTGATTTTTAACTTCCCTCACCACATAGACATGGTATGAGAGCAACTGGCCTTTGATGACGCTGTACGTTATACACAGCAGTTGAAATCCAAATTGGCAGAGGTAGGGGGGGCACGGGGAATCTAACCACTGACCTTCAGATTAGGAGTCCGACCTAGAAAAAAGTCAGACACTCTAACCACTCCATGACAGAGAACACCACAAAATATATTAGTTTGCGTATTCATTCCTACATTACTTTAAAGCTGCATAATCCGAAGAAGCATCAAATTTTCAAAACCAATACAATTATGTAGATTTGATTCTACATATCTAACTTAGATCCTGGTGCGCTTATTAAACATTTGTTGCCACATAGAAGGGAATGCTGAGTCAATTTAATAGAATATGTTACCGCACAAACCTATTGTGTCAGAGTTTTGGGGTGCTTGCCAAAATTAATTTGAACATATTTGCACGTCAATTATCTCAACAGTTAGCCATCTACAATTAAAGTTAATTCAAGTTAAAATAAGGTAAATTATAACAATTACTTTAGTAAATTTATCTCAGAAAATCACAGCAACTCAAAACCATCGGAGTATGCAACTTTAATTTTGAAGTAATTGTCATTTCAAAATGTTATTTGAAGTGAAAACGTGGACAATTAATGTTGGTGTGCATGTTGAAATCCGACTATAAGTGGTCCATTTAAGGAGGTTGTCGGGTCAGGGAGTTAGAATATCCTTACAATGGTATTGTTGGGGCCCAACTAAAACGATCGATATAGGGGAGTGGTCGATATGTGGAGGTGGTCGGTTAGAGAGATCTTACTGTATGCGTATATGTATATTTGTATATATCTCCTTTCTGCCTATCCAATTTGCAAAACTGAAGAAAAATAAAAGATGAAGAAGGTCAGCCTTTGCTCCGCTGCTCCCTTGACATTCATAGCGTTGCATAGTTATCTTTATTGTTTCTCATTATGCGAGGCAAACAATGCAGGCAGCCGGGTCCCCCCTGTAACTGGTGCGTCGCGGATATCCGCATGCCTATATATATATATATATATATATATATATATATATATATATACTATGCACTGTGTGGACCATAACTGCCTATGCATATAGCAGAACCTGCATACCCATATGATTTTTGTGTATATTTTGTACACAGCTTTAAGCCAGATGTTACGGGGTATATGTATAAATAGTTAACTCCAGGGTAGACAACACAACGCAAGACTGGGTTGAAAAAAGTAACAGTTGTTTTATTTAATGACGCCTCTAGAGCGCTTTAATTTTTATCATCGGCTATTGGGCATCAAGGATATGGTCATTCTGACCTATTTCTTTGGAGGAATCCCACTGCCGCCACATAGGCTACTCTTTCCGATAAACAGCAAGGGGTCTTTTATATGAAGAGTTCCAGCGCAAAATCACGTAAACGTGAATCCCAAAATGGAGATAAGCATTGGACTCAAATCTTCAAAAGGTTAGTTGTGTTATATTTATACTTTTTTCTTCATTTCTCCATAAGCATGTGATCATATGGCAATTGGAATTAGTGAGAATTACAGTTATTTTCAGGTAAAAATCTGTTATTTAAACTACATTTTTGGATTGGCGTTTACATAGTTTTGCGCCTTAAACTCTTCATATGTACTTTCCCACAGACAGGGCAGCACACACCACACCCTTTAATGAACTAGCAGCATCTAAGGGTCATATCAAGACAGGTACTGACTTGTGACGGTGAGCACTCATGCCGTCTTTATACTATAGTGCTGCCCAACTGGAAGACCAGGCCACCAGCATTATGACCCTATATCCCACTCAGTCATATTATCCTGATACTGAGCTAACCCAGTCTTTGCGTACCATAGCATTGCCAAGTGCCAGGCTGGGTAGCGACAAGTATCAATTTAGTAAGTTATCGGTTTGATGCGGCAGAGTTTCAAACTCCTGAACTTCCATCAGTGTCCACACGGGAAGACAGATCGACGAGATTACTGTTCCGACTGCACATGCGCTGAAAACAGCGTTGGCAGCAAAGCAAATGCGTACAGTCATTCAGTTTGCCGATACACGTAGGGCAAAACTTCCATTTTATTTAAAATTAATAGAAATACATAACAATTTGGCATACACATGTATGCACACATGCAATAATATGATCTGATGAATAGAACTCAGACAAAACTAGCCATAATTAAAATGTTGAGCTAAGAAACATACAATTCCACACAAAACAATCAGTCACTTGAAGGCTGATATCCACATCACTATTATTCATTCTTGTTCTAAATATTAAAATGCCAAATGCGTCAACAGACACTTGCTTCAGAGAAATATATAACCAATATATGATTAACCCTAATAATTTTCTAGTTCTACATATGTCATTAACCATAGGATATAAATAAAAACATGAATAAAACAAGTAAAACTGATTCTGGCTATGGCTTGAACACTAGTCTGAGTGCTCAGATTTGTCTAAATCTAAATGCACATGGCATAAGATGTGCTGATTATACTGATGTAAATGCAATGCCGGATAAAAGATTAATATCTTAATTTGTTATATATATTTTTTAGTTGGTATTCTATGTTTCAAACAAGAGCTGAGATGAGCTGAAACTAGCACATTTCATAGCTGCACCCAGTGTAGCATGTGCCATGTGCTTCTCGCGGGTTTGTTTTTCTTCTGCGCATCCCACAATGCAACTCGCCGCTGGAATAGGGATGTAGTCTATTCGGCACAATCGGTCTCTGAAGGAATCAGATGATATGGTATCTATTAGATATCAAAAGCCAGGATAGGCATCTTTGAAATGTTAAGCACACATAGTTGTAAAAGGACAAGTCTGAGCGAAAACACAACACTCCTTATAAAAAACTACCCTAAGAACCACACAGGGCACGTGATACTTGAAGGACAAGTGAGATCCTCACACAGGTTGGTTGGTTGTTGGAGTTTTGTGTCCTCGTAACATCTGAGGTCATATCAGGACAGATACCGACTTGTACCAGTATGCACTCATGGCAAATTTATAGTGCTGCCCCACTGGGAGACCAGGCCTCTAGCACCATGACTTGATATCCAACTCAGTCACATTATCTGGACACTGATCTAACCAGTCCTTGTCCTATCCTAATAATGCCGAAAGCCTGGTTGGGAAGCGACAAGTATCACTCTTTATGTCATCGGTTTGACTCGACCAAGCTTCGAACCCGGATCGCTCAACTCATTCTGCCATCCCGTCTGGTCAAAGGAAGAGTCTACTGCAACCCGAAAGGGGTGGCGGGAGGGGATTGGGAGGTTCGGGCGTATCCTTCCCACTGAAATGTCGATAGAGTGCAGGCCATCTGTGGGAGAGATCAGGAGTTCGATTCCCGGTCAAGTCAAACCGATGACATACAAATTTGATACTTGTCACTTCCTAGCTTGGCGCTTGGCATTAATAGGATAGGGCAAGGACTGGTTAGCTCGATGTCAGGATAATGTGACTGAATGGGATAGCCAGTCATGGTGCCAGCAACCTAATTTCCCAGTGGGGCAGCACTTTGAAGTCGCCATGAGTGCGCACTGTCACAAGTAGGTACCCATAACCTTAGATTGGTTGGTTGTTGATTTTACATCCTGTCAATATCTAAGGTCATATCAGGACGCTCACCAACTTATGACAGTGCGCGCTCATGGGGACCTCATAGTGCTGCCCCACCTTGGGTTGCTGTGGGTACTGAGTGCTGCTTCGGGTTGGAACCCGATGCAATGCATAACGCTGGGATGGGCCGCACCGCAATGCACCACAATGTCCCACAATTGGCCGACTGTATTTTTTGTTGCTATATGGCACCCAATGGAGCGTGACAATGTGCAAGTTTTGCCGCAGGGACTTGTGGGTCCGTAATATATTGCTGTGTACTTGTGTGCCTGTATAGCGCAAATTGCTCTCCCAGCATATGTTCCCCGGCACAGACTACCCATGAGAAATGAGACGTAAACTGCCCACTTGTACCCTCTAACACCCCCATCACATCAAACTAGTTCTCAAAATGTCCGACCATGTTTGAAAACGGGCTGCGATCGGGGTAGAATGTAGCTGCAAGAAAATGTTGGGCATGTTCAAAGTTCTGGAGCACCATTCCGTTCTAGCCCGTCCAGTCTGTTCGTAAAAAGACCATAAAAAGTTGCTACTACATCCATTCCATTCGAACACAGTTTGAGTCCATTCAGCAACATTTTCAAGAATGTAGTGAGAACTAGTTTGGTGTGATGGGGTATTAACGCCACCTCTCTTCATCCTGATCTCGACCTGCAATGCCCCACAATGTACCACAATGTACCATAACATAACACACTGTGCCATACCAGACCACACCACATAATTCACCACAACATAACACACCGTACCACACCAGACCGCACCACACAATGCACCACAACACCCCACAATGTACCACAATGTAAGACACCATACCACACCACCATGCACCACGATGTCCCACAATGCACCACAACATAACACACCATACCACACCAGACCACACCGCAATGCACCACAATGTCCCACAATGCACCACCACATTACACACCATACCACACCATACCACACCGCAATGCACCACAATGTCCCACAATGCACCACCACATTACACACCATACCACACCGCAATGCACCACAATGTCCCACAATGCACCACCCCATTACACACCATACCACACCATACCACACCGCAATGCACCACAATGTCCCACAATGCACCACCACATTACACACCAATACCACACATACCACACCGCAATGCACCACAAGTCCACAATGCACCACCACATTACACACCATACCACACCATACCACACCGCAATGCACCACAATGTCCCACAATGCACCACCACATTACACACCATACAACCACACCACACCGCAATGCACCACAATGTCCCACAATGCACCACCACATTACACACCATACCACACCGCAATGCACCACAATGTCCCACAATGCACCACCACATTACACACCATACCACACCGCAATGCACCACAATGTCCCACAATGCACCACCACATTACACACCATACCACACCATACCACACCGCAATGCACCACAATGTCCCACAATGCACCACCACATTACACACCATACCACACCATACCACACCGCAATGCACCACAATGTCCCACAATGCACCACCACATTACACACCATACCACACCATACCACACCGCAATGCACCACAATGTCCCACAATGCACCACCACATTACACACCATACCACACCATACCACACCGCAATGCACCACAATGTCCCACAATGCACCACCACATTACACACCATACCACACCATACCACACCGCAATGCACCACAATGTCCCACAAGCACCACCACATTACCACCATACCACACCATACCACACCGCAATGCACCACAATGTCCCACAATGCACAACCACATTACACACCATACCACACCGCAATGCACCACAATGTCCCACAATGCACCACAACATAACACACCATACCACACCAGACCACACCGCAATGCACCACAATGTCCCACAATGCACCACCACATTACACACCATACCACACCATACCACACCGCAATGCACCACAATGTCCCACAATGCACCACCACATTACACACCATACCCCACCTACCACACCGCAATGCACCACAATGTCCCACAATGCACCACCACATTACACACCATACCACACCACAATGCACCACAATGTCCCACAATGCACCACCACATTACACACCATACCACACCATACCACACCGCAATGCACCACAATGTCCCACAATGCACCACCACAGTACAATCAACCATACCATACAGTCATACCGCAATGCACCACAATGTCCCACAATGCACCACCACATTACACACCATACCACACCATACCACACCGCAATGCACCACAATGTCTCACAATGCACCACAACATAACACACCATACCACACCAGACCACACCGCAATGCACCACAATGTCCCACAATGCACCACCACATTACACACCACACACACGCAATGACCACAATGTCCCACAATGCACCACCACATTACACACATACCACACCGCAATGCCCCAATGTCCCACAATGCACCACCACATTACACAAACCACACCATACCACACCGCAATGCACACACAATGTCCCACAATGCACCACCACAGTAACACCCATACCATCACCAGACCACACCGCAATGCACCACAATGTCCCACAATGCACCACCACATTACACACCATACCACACCATACCACACCGCAATGCACCACAATGTCTCACAATGCACCACAACATAACACACCATACCACACCAGACCACACCGCAATGCACCACAATGTCCCACAATGCACCACCACATTACACACCATACCACACCGCAATGCACCACAATGTCCCACAATGCACCACCACATTACACACCATACCACACCGCAATGCACCACAATGTCCCACAATGCACCACCACATTACACACCAGACCACACCGGACGTAAACCAGACCACACCGGACGTAAACCAGACCACACCGGACGTAAACCAGACCACACCGGACGTAAACCTCCAACGACCAACCAGCCAATGACAACAAAATCATAACCATCGGTGTATGCAACTTTCAGATTATAGCGAAAATCCACGTAAAGAATGCATGTTGAGATCACGTGACCACATCTTTAAATCCGCTGCTGCGCCTCGTTCCTCTAATGCTATTAGACATCACGTGATACCAAGCATTAAGGCTAAAAAGAAATCCCACAATCCATGGCGCCCAACGCAGCATGGGGGTTGACCTATTTCTATTTAGAACTGGGGCAGACTGACCGTCTGGCCTAGGATTAAGCAGTTATTGCCGGATATGTTGTTTTGTGATGGTTTTTGTGTGTGGTGGTTTATTTACCTTGTCCATAACGAGTGAGTCAGGCAAGGAGCCACACACCAAGTAGGCATGGGTAGTGTCGTGACATCAGGCAGCCTAGGTGGTGGAATGGTTAGAACACTGGCCAGGAATCCAAAGAGACGTGGGTTCGAGTCCGCAATATTTCCTATTTTCATCACCCCCATGACAGTACCATCTTAGGAACATGCAGACCCTCAGCTATGACTGTCAAAAGATGGTTCGTTAGTTGGTTGTTGGAGTTTTACGTCCTGGCAACATCTAAGGTCATACCATAGTACCATCTTATTAACATGCACAGCCTCAGCCATTCCTGTCAAAAGATGGTGGGTTGGTTGTTGGAGTTTTACCTCCGGGCCATATCTACGGTCATATCAGCATGGGCACTGACTTGTGACAGTGTACATTCCACGTGACACTGGCACCATGACCCGATATCCCACGGAGTCAAATTATCCTGACACTGAGCTAACCAGTCCTTGCCCTATCCTATTAATGCTGAGTGCCAGGCTAGGAAGCAACAAGTATAAATCTTTTAAGTCATTGGTTTTAATTCACCGGATTTCCCACTCAGTCATAATATCCTGATACTGAACTAACCAGTCCTTGCCCTATCGTAGTAATAGCAAACGTCAGGCTAGGAACTGACAAGTATAAATTGTGTAAGTCATCAGTTTGGCTCGTCCGGGAATCGAACTCCCGACCTTCCGAACGGGAAGCCTGCGCTCTACCGATTCGGCCACCGCGTCCTGTAGTACTTGGTGATCTGGGACAAAAAGCCCAACGTCAAATGTCACCCGCTTTCATTATCGTGATCTTAGGTGGCATGTAGTCATTATCGTGATCTTAGGTGACATGATCTTAGCAATCTTATGATGCTTCCACTTTTTGGAGAGGTCCTTGGACCTTTTAATTTTAGTCAAACCACAAACAGAAAAGAAAAGTAGTGCTCATTTTAAAGCTGTGGAATTCGATTAAAGTATTTAATTTTCTAAACCAATTCTACATATTCAATTTTGCCCGGATGCGGTGACCGAATCGGAAGAGCGCCGGCATCACATACAAAAGGTTGGGAGTTCGGTTCCCGGTCGAGTCAAACCAATGACTTATAAAATTGATACTTGTTGCTTCCTAGCCTGACACTTGGCATTAATAGGGTAGGACAAAGACTGGTTAGCCCAGTGTCAGGATAATGTAACTGAGGATATCGGGTCATGGTGCCGGTGGCCTGATTTCCCAGTGTGGCAGCACTATAAAGTTGCCATGAGTGCACACTGTCACAAGTCTATACTCGTCCTGATATGAGCTTAGATGTTGCCAGGACGTAAAATTTGTACAACCAACCAACATATCCAATTTTGATACTGGTGTGGACATTAAGCATTTGTTGCTGCATATAGTCAAAGACCCTATAATACTAAGATGGCTCACTCCCTATCTCTCCCATGGGAATGTAAATTTTGCAGTGCCACCTTGTGGTGGGTTTGATCAGCCCGGCTGCTGGTTGGTGTTTCACATGTAAACACATACAATTATATTATACATGAGATAGCTAAGTATGAATACACATCAATATGAAATTGCTATGAACAGATACACATCATCATCAGCATCATCATCAGCATCGCCATCATCACACATCTTTCACATTCATATATACATTTATTCATATAATATAGCACATGTTTAACAACCAGAACAGCCAGCGCACCAAGTGGTGGGTTTGATCATTTTGATTACACGGTACAGTTCTGAGTGAGCCGTCTTAGTAGTATAGGGTATTTGATATAGTGGAGTCCTGAATCAATTTAATAGAACTTGTCATTGCTGAAGCCTATGATATCCGCCATTTAAACATGCACATCGATTTTAATTTCACAAGTTTAAACTTCAAAATGTTCAAAATTACCTCAAACGAAACATAGATCAATACGAACAAACTAGAACCGATAAATTATGACAGAACTTCAAAACCGACTGTGCATTTAAAGGAGCTGTGATATGACATAAATGTAATAAATAGTTCCATTATGTTGGAAATGTGTTTGTTTGTTGAGGTTTTACATTGTAGCAATATCTAAGGTCATATCAGGACGGGTACCGACTTGTGACAGTGCGCACTCATGGCGACTTTATAGTGCTGCCACTCTGGGAAATCATGCCTCCAGCACCATGACCTGATATCCCACTCAGTCACATTATCCCAATACTGAGTGAGTCAGTCCTTGCCCTATCCTAGTAATGCCGAGTGCCAGGCTAGGAAGTGACAAGTGTACATTTTTAAGTCATCGGTTTGACTCGACCAGCATTCGAACCCACAACCTCATGCGTTCGGATCCCCCGATCTCCCAAAACAGGGGACGGACGCTCAACTGATTCGGCCACCCTGGCTGGTTTATGTCCCAAAAGAGTTGCAATTAAAAGAGATGAGTAGATAAATCGGAAAGAATTAATTATCACCATCCTAACGTGGAGACCAAATATGTGGTGCCAAGTTTCACGGAATGACCCATATATATATATATATATATATATATGCTCTATAATCTATTAAGGCAATATAAACAAGGACACTACAACTTATCAGTTCTCTTCTATACATTAGTTATTACCTACTATCCTACTGTCATAGGAGTTAGTTCCTGCTTCTGCCACTATGGCGCCACCTGTGAGTGGCTCCTGGCCGCCTTGATACCAGCTGCGTCTGGTCACTACCACCTCCAGACCTGCTCGGATGCTCAGATGTATATACAATTTCAGGCGCAAAACCACATAAACACAAATAAAAAAATGGAGATGAACATTGGAATCAAACCTTCAAACAGTTTTTTAAATGTTGTATTCCTACTCATTTGTTCATTGCTCCATAACCGTGTGATCATATTAAAAGTGGAATTAATGGATTTAAAATTATTTTCAGGTAACAATCTTTTATTTAAACTACATTTTTGGATTGGCATTTATGTGGTTTTGCGCCTGAACTCTTCACATATATATATATATATATATTTATATATATGAGTCAGGATCACAAAAAGAGGCCAATTGGGGAAAGTTGTTGGCATCGAGCATTGGATGTCGGCGTCGATCGGTATAATTATAATTTAGCATTGACAGAGGTGTTGGAAAGTCCTTAAATTTATCCTGAATGTGAAGGTCGAGAAAATCCAACAACCTTATTTGTTTCTAGGATAATTTAATATAATACAAAGAAATGCATTACACTTTAAGAATTGCGACGCCGCCATCTGTTAAAGTTGCGATGCCGACATCTTCAATTGACCACCAATTGGCCTCTTTTAGTGATCCTGACTCATATATTCGGGGTAAGCAGGTACCGGGTGCAGCCGGGGGTGGCACCACCAGTCGCGAGATGGAGGAGGCAGTACAGTATGTAGTGTAATATTAACAATAATTAGCACATAATAATAATTAAGAGGGGTTAATTCCCTTCCGCACCTTTATACTCACATAATGTGTTATGCATCACATATATATAAACTTCTCGTTGCAGACGCACCTTTTTCGCTGGTTGCTGTGGCTTGGTTTTAGAGCTGCATAGTCCGATGACAACATCAAATGTCCAAAGCCAAAACAAGTATCTAGATTTGATTCTACAAATCTAACTTAGATACTGGTGCAGTTATTAAACATTTATCATCACATATAAGGGAATACTGAGGCAATTTAAAGGTGCATAGTCCGATGGTTTTGAATTTCTGTTATTATCTACCTCACCTTAGTCTGAAGTAACCTTTATTTTAAATGGCTAACTTATGAGATATTTGAAGTACAAATATGCTAAATTAATTTTGGCAAGCTTGCCCAAACTCTAACACCATAGGCCTTTGTAGTGACACAATTTATTAAATTGCTGCTGTATTCCCTTATATTTGACCATAGATGATTAATAAGTGCACCAGTACAAAGACCCTATAATATTAAGACGGCTCACTCAGCCTGTACTGTGTAATCAAAATGATCAAACCCACCACTTGGTGCCCTGGCTGTTCTCTTGGTTAAACAGATGCTATATTATATGTATAAATGTATATATGAATGTGAAAGATGTGTGATGATGGCAATGTTGATGATGATGCTGATGATGATGTGTATTTGTTCATAGCAATTTCATATTGATGTGTATTCATACTTACCTATCTCATGTATAATATAATTGTATGTGTTTACATGTGAAACACCAACCAGCAGCCGGGCTGATCAAACCCACCACAAGGTGGCACTGCAAAATTTACATTACCATGGGAGAGATAGGGAGTGAGCCATCTTAGTATTATAGGGTCTTTGACCAGTATCTAAGTTGGATATGTAGAATCAAATCTAGATAATTGTTACGGTTTTGAAAATTTTATGTTTTTATTAGACCATGCAGCTTTAATAGAATATGTTGCTGCAGAAGTTTTGATGTGCTTGCCAAAATTAATTTGGCATGTCTGCACTTCAAATATCTCAAGGGTTGACCATTTAAAATAAAGGTCACTTCAGACTGAAGTAAGGTAGATTAAAGCAATCAATTTAATACATTTATCTCAGAAAAATGACAGACACTCAAAACCATCGGACAGTGCAGCTTTAAACCATCAGACAGCGCAGCTTTAAAGCTGCATAGTCCGATGAAGCATCAAATTTTCAAATCCAAAACAATTATCTAGATTTGATTCTACATATCTAACTTAGATACTGATGCACTTATTAAGTATTTGTTGCCACACAGAAGGGAACACTGAGTCGATTTAATAGAACCTGTTACTGCAGAAGCCTATGATATCAGAGTTTTGGCGTGCGTGCTAACATTATTTTCAAATGTTTGAATTTCAAGTATTTCAAATATTTCAAAAGGTAGCCATTTCAATTAAAAGTTACTTCAAACTAAAGTAGGGTAGATAATAATGATCAATTTAATATACTTATCTCAGAGAAAATGTCAGAAACTGTGCAAGTTTAATATAGTTCAGTAATACCCCTGTCACACTACAACGTAACAAGCCAACGTAAGCCTGACATGGTGATTTTTCGTCATTACGTTGATGTACATTGGATTACGTTATGATGATGTCAGAATGACGTTAGACTGATGTCGAGCTACGTCACGTTACATTGTGTTACGTTGGTGTGCGTCAAAGTTTTGAACCTGTTCAAAACTTTCGACGTAACTAGAACGTAAGGATTATGTTTGCCGTACGTTCTGTACACGTTTGGCGAACGTCAATGACGTTAAACAGACGTTAGTCAAATGCTGGTCACTACGTTGCACTATGTTGCATTACATTGCATTACGTTGACCCACATTAAAGGTGGTGGGAATGTGCAGTCCGCGTAGTGAAAACGCCAGGATAACGGACGCCTAACAGACGTCCAACGTATGTTTACCGTTTTGCCACCATTTCATGACGTAAGTAACATAAGGTAACATAAAGCAAGGTAGTTCTGGTGATGGAATAATGTACATAACGTTCCCTGAGCGTAATTACGTTGTCCTCTCTCATTGAATGACGCTATCACTACGCTTTACCGCTGTTACTCTCTCGTCCACTACGCTGCATCCACGTACAACTTGTGCCCAAATTTGCATACTACGCCGAGAAGTTCAACGTTTTTCACGTTCTCCCTACGTTGACATCGTTACGTCGTAGTGTGACAGGGCCATTAGGTAGCGAGCTGGTTTATGATACGGTGCGAGTAGTATAAGAGAAGTTGAAATTTCATCGGGCTACTATTGAATATTATGCTCTGGTAATTTATTACATTTTTTTATGTATTATTATCTTCACAATTCCAGCTTATCATCCTATGTTCCTCCGATATTTTCCAGAGGTGTGTTTCTATTGATGCTATGTTATAATGACCACGCAGAGCACTTAATCCTTTAAGTGCCTGTCACACTATGCCGGATTGAGCAACGGACAGAATTGTCTAGTCCGGTGGTGTTCGGGCGTGAAAGGTATCATCAACATGTATTAAAATGTGTCAATATCAGGTCAAAGGCCGCCAGACGAACGGACATGAAACGGATATGATATGGACGTGAAACAGACATGAAACGAATATGAACGGATAGCCAACGGACGAAACAAACTCAAACCGGCCAAGAACCGTAGATGTCAATCCGGCGGCATCTGTTCCAAGTTTTGTGTTTTTCAAAACTTGTATGGACACAAACCGGACTTTGCTGGATATCAACGGACTTTGTTTGGTTTCTTTCCATTTCCCCCAATCCGATGATGTGTGACAGGGCTTTTAGCATTACATATTTAGGAATAATGTCTAGAGCGCAAAGCAGAGTGTTAGTGCATATATAATATATATAACATATATAATATATATAACATATATAATATATATAACATACATAATTGATATAATATATATGTATAGTATATTATATATACTGCGTAGTATATATCCTATATATACTGTAAATATAATATATATAATATATATAACATATATATTTGATATAATATATATAACATATATAATTGATATAATAGATATCTATAGTATATTATATATACTATGTAGTATAGGAGTCTGTCTCACGAAGTTGGGCCAATTGGTGGTTTTAATTACAAATGTTGGCATCGCAATAGTTAAAGTGTAGTGCATTTCTTTGTTTCATATTAAATTATTTTAGAAACAAATAGAGTTGTTGAATTTTCTCTACTTTTACCTTCATGATAAATTTAAAAACTTTCCAACACTTCTGTCAATGCTAAACTATAATTATGCCATTCGACGCCGACATCCAATGGGCGACGCCGACATCTTTAACAGATGTTGGCATCGCAATTGTTAAAGTGTAGCGGATTTCTTTGTTTCATATTAAATTATCCTAGAAACAAATAGGGTTGTTGTATTTTCTCTACCTTCACAATCAGTATCAAGTTAAGAACTTTCAAACACCTCTGTCAATGTTAAACTATAAGTATGCTGTTCGACGCCAACATCGATTGGACGACACCGACATCTTTCCCCCATGCACCAATTGCCCTATTTTCATGAGAGTGATTCATGTATACTATATATACTGTATATATAATATATATATAAAATATATATAACCTATATAATTTATATCTATAATATATTATATATACTTCATAGTATATATATAATATATACTATATTATGTATATTATACACATTACATATATATGATATATATGATATATATTATATATATTATACATGTCATGGGGGTGATGAAAATGGGAAATATTGCGCCTGGAGCGGGACTCAAACCCACATCCCTTTGCACTCCGGGCCAGTGTGCTAACCATTACACCACCTAGCCTCCCTGATATCACCATACTACCCACGCCTACCTGTCTATGTCGCTCCTTGCCCGAGAGGTCAGCACAGACTACTACATATATAATGTATACACTTTAATATTTATAATATAGATGCATGAACACCCCGAAAGATATAGTATATATATGTTTACGTATAATTATTCAGCGGTGTTCCCTTCCCTCCTCCCCTCCTCCCCTCTCCCTCCAAGGTCCAACCCCCCTTCACTTCCCCTTTCCTCCCTCTCTCCCTCCCTCCCTCCCTCTCTCGCTCCATCCTCCCTCGCTCCCCTGTCCCATCACCTTACCTCTCCCTCCCTCCCACCCCGCTCCGTGACTCCGCAGTCCGACCGTCCATGAAACTGCGTCGTAAACGTTGCTGCCGTGATGTGCCTGGAAATAGTTCCGTGGCGCACTGACGGTGCTTCGGTGCGGATGGCTTACTCTCCCTCCGTGGGGACTACTTTGCGCGCTTGGCACCACCGCCTCTCCCCCGCCTCTCCGCCGCCTTTCTTCCGCCTCTCCGACGCCTCTACCTGCCTTCCCCCCCAACTCTCTCCATCGAATCTCCCCCCGCCTCTCCACAGCCTCTCCCCGCCTCCCTCCCCCCACCTCTCCACCGCCCTCTGCCTCTCCCAAGCCTTTCCCCCCGCCTCTCCCCCGTCTCACTGTCCCCCACCTCTCCACCGCCCGCTGCCTCTCCCAAGCCATTTCCCCCGCCTCTCCCCGCCTCACTGTCCCCGCCTCTCCACCGCCCGCCAACTCTCCCCTGCCTCTCCAGTGCCTCTCCACCGCCCGCCTCCTCTCCGCCTTCCCCCTGGCTCTCCGCCGCCTCTCCCCGTCTCTCCACCGCCTCTCCACATCCCGCCTCATCTTCCACCCACCGCTTCTCCCCGCCCTTCCACCACCAGCCGCCCGTCGCCATTACTGCCGGTTTACGCTGGTTGCCGTCGTGCTGCCCGCCCCCTCCAGGTGGCGTACGCTACACTGCGGCCCAGTCGGGAACCAGCCGGGTCCGTGACCTGGATAGGCGCGCCATTCATAATTATGACTGAGACCCGGCCGCGCGGGAAGAAAGCGCGGGAAACTGCACACGGCGCAGACGACATTGCAATGCACGGCACAACCCATACCTGGTACTAGCGTATTGATGTTGCCATGGAATTCTAAATCAATTTAACAGAAGATGTCAGTGCTGAAGCCTACGATATCCAGTGTTTTCAACATTCGCATCCAATTTAATTTGACATGATCCCACTTCTAAATCTCCAAATCCACCTCAAACTAAGGCAGATCATTATTAGACGAACAACCTAAACGTTGCATATTCCGATGAAACATACTTTTTCCAAAACCATAACAATTACTTATATTTGATTCTATATATCCAACTTAGATACTGGTGCATTAACTAATGCTTTGGTACAGCATATACAGAATAATCAGTGTATTTATTACCCCCATCCCTTTGGATACCTACTTTGAGACAACCATTAGGTAGAGAGGGCACTGACCAATTAGGTCAATCTCATGACCTTATTAGTCTGGTCCTCATTCCAGTACCATATATGACTTTAGACATTTTCCAGGACATATAGTAGAGGTTTGATGGCATCCCACCCAATCACCCATGGTTGCTCACCCACTCCCCCGTCCCAACACACACACTGACACCAGCTTCTAGCCTCCCTCCCCTCCACACACCCCTCCACACACCCCTCCACACACCCCTCCACACACCCCTCCACACACCCCTCCACACACCCCTCCACACACCCCTCCACACACCCATTCCTCAAACCTACTCCCGCCATCTACACACACTTGGCCAGTAGAATTTGATAGGGGACCAGACTACCTACAGATTAGTAGGTCATTCCTCATCACGTGACCATCGCGATATGTGAATCTGAACCACAACAACTGGACTTTTGGCAAGCTTGCCGAAATTATTTTAGGTTCTTTCAGCTCAGATTGTTCCAAAATTAGGCGTTTTTAAAATCAAAGTGACTCCAGAATACTGCCTATTAGTATTAGGTTATAATGGTCAACCTGATACATTTAGCTCAAAGATGAAGCAAACATTCGAAAGCCATCGGACGATGCAACTTTAATATATGTACAGTCAAACCTCCCTAACCTACCACTTCCACAGATCGACCACTCACCTATATCGATCGCTTTATTTGGGTCCCACCAATTCCAAATTGTAACCATAATCTAATGTGGATTGAGTTATGCACATTAGCCAATGATGGGCGACCGATTGTGTTCCTGAATAGTGGTGGTGTGCATTTTAACACAGAAGAAGGGTGTTTAAATTCATGTATAATCGCAGGAGACTTAGTAATTTGAATCCGGGGCAAATGCCTATATATATATATATATATATATATATATATATATATATATATATATATAAAATCGCTGTTGATGCTCTTGCAGAAATTTCGTCTAAATTCTTCCGGCAGGTAATTTTGCAGGTGGGGAAGAAATAGATGATTTCAACCACCAACCCAACCCCTCTGGTGGCACTAGAAGACCTAATGTTATTAGTAACTATGTGACATGCTCTATGGGAAAGGTCTTGTACATGATTTAGAGACGTCCATCATCATCATCCTGCTGTCGGTCATGATGCGACAAAGACTGCTTTCATTACTTGACTGCCGCTCTCCATTTAGCTCTCTGCTGTGACAGTGATGTTTTGTGCGGTTATACATTTCATGAAAGCTGCCTGCAAAAGGTTTGAAGTGCTGCTGGCTTTTGCAAGTTACCAGCGGCACTCTCTCGGGGAGCAAATAGAGGTCTCACACTGGCAAGAACATGTCCAGACAGTCGCAACAATATTTGTCCCTGCAGTGGCTGGTCGGGAGATGTTGGGAGTTCCATACATCAACCACCCTTGATGCTGCCACAGTGACATGGTTTTCTGTTTAGGGTTTGCTCCCTTAGCCTTCAGTTCTGTCAAGAACCTGTACCACAAGGCAGTGGTTTACAACTCTGCAAGGCAGGGGCGTCAAACTCCCTGAGGTATTGCAATACCTGCATACCTCCAATAGCCGATTATAAACATCAATTTGGTCTAGAGGCATCATTAAAGCTGCATAGTCCGATGACAACATCAAATTTTCAAAACCAAAATAATTATCTAAATTGGATTCTACATATCTACCTTCGATACTGGTGCACCTATTAAACATTTATTGCCACACAGATGGGAATAGTGAGGCAATTGAATAGATCATGTTACTGCAGAATGCTATGGTGTCAGAGTTTTGGCAAGCTTGCCAAAATTAATTTAGCATGGTTGCACTTCAAATATCTCAAAAGTTACCCACTTAAAATAAAAGTTACTTCAAGCTAAAGTAAGGTACATTATAATGATCAACCTAATGTATTTATCTCAGAAAATCTCAAAATCTCAAAAACCATCGGACTATGCAACTTTAAATAAAACAAGCTTTGATATCTAGTACTAACGTCCTGATATGACCTTAGATGTTGCTAGGACGTAAAACAACAACAAACAAACAAACAGTACTAACAAACCCTCTGTTGGCAGTGACATGAACTAATATCCAGAATTTCCCGTCCTGATATGTATGACCTTAGAAGTTGCCAGGACGTAAAGCTCCAACAACCAACCAGCCGTGTAACTCTCTGTGTAGAAAATGTCATGTAGAGGATTTGCACCACAAACCTCCCACCTACATACAGCGGAAGAACTAGCGTTCTGGTTACGAGCTCAATGTGTACCATGCTGTGTGGAAAAGGTATTATATTAGAAGATTCATCTAATGGCTGTGGATTGACGTCCAATAGCCGATGATAACAGTCAACATGCTCTAGAGGCATCGTTAAATCAAACAAACTGTCTGATGGCTGTGGCAAGACCTACACTGTTATTGCTAGCAGCTAACAGTGCTTACGGTTCAGTTAAAGGGTATATAATGTATACGGTGAGTCTGCTTCTTAAAGGCCTGGTCACATACACGTTAGTGGATGCAGTTGAACGTAGTGGAGGCTAATGTAGTTGAACGTAGTTGAACATAGTTGAACATAGTTGAATGCAGTTGAACGCAGTTGAACGCAGTTTGACATAGCTGAACATAGTTGAACATAGTTGAACGTAGTTGAATGTAGTGTAACATAATTGAACATAGTTGAACATAGTTGAATGTAGTTGAACATAGTTGAACATAGTCAACCATAGTTGGAACATAGTCGAACATAGTTGAACATAGTTGAATGTAGCTGACCATAGCTGAATGTAGTTGAACGTAGTTGAACATAGTTGAACATAGTTGAACGTAGTTGAATGTAGTGGAATGTAGTTGAACGTAGTTGAATGTAGTTGAACATAGTTGAACATACCGGCATCCGTGCCATAACGTATTTATCCGTACCAAAACCTGCCATACCTTAACGTTTTTCACCGTAGTTTAACATACTTACACCATGTTTGACCCACGTTAATCTATCCTACGTTCAACTACCTTCACTAACGTGTATGGGACCAGGGCTTTAACGTGATCTCTAATTGAGGTAACGAGTCCCATTACTTCACCAATTAAACACTTCTTACTGGAGGAACACCCATTAAGAGGGCAGGTCTCCATGGAGAAGCCATGTCAAGTGTAACATTTTGTATAGCCTATATGTAATGACATCCCCATTTCTGGATTCGATCCTGTATATATGTCCCTCATTTGTAGGAGCAGACACTGTAACATTTCTATAGGCTATATGTAATGACATCCCATTTCTGGATTCGAACCTGTGTCACCCTCATTTTCAACAGCAGACACTGCAACATTTCTATAGGGCATATATAATGATATCCCATTTCTGGATTCGAGCCTGTACCTCCCTCATTTGCAGTAGCAGACACTGTAACATTTCTATAGACTATATGTAATGACATCCCATTTCTGGATTCGAACCTGTGTCTCCGTCATTTGCAGCAGCAGACACTCTGTTTACCCCAAAACAGACTAGAATTCACGATAGCCTCTTTCCGACTGGACGGTGGTCGAGTCGATAGAGCGCAGGCCTTCTGTGGGAGAGACCAGGAGTTCGATTCCCGGTCGAGTCAAACCAATGACTTACAAAAGTTATACTTGTCGCTTCCTAGCTTGGCGCTTGGCATAATTAGGATAGGGCACTGGTTAGCTCAGTGTGAGGATAATATGACTAAGTGGGATATCAAGTCATGGTGTTGGTGGCCTGATTTCCCAGTGGGGTAGCACTATAAAGTCATCATGAGTGTGCATTGTCACAAGGAGTCGTAATAAATATGACCGCAGATATTTGCCAGGACCTAAAACTCCAACAAACAACCTACCGGGCGCGGTGGCCGAATCGGTAGAGCACAGGTCTCGCGTGCGGAAGATCGGGAGTTCGCGAGTTAGGTTCCCGGTCGAGTCAAACCATTGACTTAAAAATTGATACTTGTCGCTTCCTAACCTGGTGCTCAGCATTATTAGGATAGGGCAAGGGCTGGGTAGCTTGGTGTCAGGATAATGTGACTGAGTGGGATTTCAGGTCATGGTGCCGGCACCCTGATTTCCCAGTGGGGTAGCACTATAAAATCGCCTTGATGTTGCTAGGACGGAAAACAACAACAAACAAACCAACAAACAACCAACCAATCATAGCTTGGCACGCATCATCAAAAAGATAGGTCAAGGACTGGTTCGCTCAGTGTCAGGATAATGTGACTGAGTGGGGATATCGGGTCATGGTGCTTGTGGCTTGGTCTCTCACTAGTACAACACTATGAAGTCGCCATGAGCGCGCACTGTCACAAGAAATGGGTACCCGTCCTGATGTGACCTTAGATGTTGCCAGGACGTAAAACTCCAACAACCAACCAACCAATCTGCAGCTATTCACTTTTAATTCTTTTTTAAATTGATTTTTTTACTGTTTTCTTTCTCTTGTACATATATTATGTATTATATAGCTTGCATTGATGAACCAACCACCCCAGTCGTCGGTGATAGTAGGTGATAGTCGGGGCTGGTTGCTATAGCTGCCCGTGCGGGGCTTTGTGTGAACCCCACAGCGATCCTTGTGTGAACCCCCCACAGCAGTCCTGGGTAGCGCTGCCGTCTAGGGGAGGCTAGTGTGTGTGTGGGGGGGGGGGGTGGGGGAGGAGGGAGTGGGAGGGGGAGGGGTGAAGGATGGCGTCACAAAGTAGCCTCCTGCCATGCACAATTTACCAGTGCTTGGTTTGTTCCCTCGACCCCCTGCCCGCCTGACCGGCAAACTGCCTCTGAGAGTGACCCTGAATCCATCTTAGCTGATGCTTTGGTCTGACTGGACGGTGTTTTATGGGCGCGTGGGAGGGGGAAGGGGAGGGAGGAGGGGGGGGGGGGAGGGTGTGGTTGAAGGCTGAGAAGGGATGGGCGGTTGGAGGTGGGTGGTGGGGGAGGGGGAGGGGGAGGGGGTTTGGAGAGAGAAGGAAGGGGGAAGGGCAGGAGAGCAGGAGGGCAGTAGGGCAGGAATGGATGTATGTATGTGAGTGTGTGAGTGTGTGATTGAATTCTGGGAAGAGAAGGAGAAGGGGGTGGGGGGAGGAGGAGGGAAGAGGGGGAGAGGGGAGAGGAATATATGAGGAGTTCAGGCGCAAAACCCTGTAAATGCCAATCCAAAAATGTAGGTAAACATTGGAGTCAAACCTTCAAAGGGTTAATTTTGTGATATTCTTATATTTTTGTTCATTGCTTTATAACCATTTCTTCACAAGAAAAGTGGAATTAGTGAGAATTCAAATTAGCTTCACATAAACATCTTTTATTTTAATGACATTTTTGGATTGGCGTTTACATGGTTTTGCGCCTGAACTCTTCATATATATAACATATATATAAACAATTTTCAGTGGTTATAGTGAATGAGCGTATCAGCTGTTGAGGCATGGGCGAGCAGGTGGCGCCATGTGGGGAGGTCAGGTGGTACCAGTAGATGACCTAATGAGTAGAGGTGACCAGCTGATGACTTAGTAGCTGGGGAGTTGATTGATCTTCTGGGGTGATTATACCCATATAATGGATTATACTTATATATATATTTATATATATAAATGTGGGATTGAAGTCCGGGAAGGGAAAGGAAAGGGGGGAGGGAAGGGGAGTAAATATATATATGAATGTGAGCTATTCTCAATATGATGATATGATATGATGAATGTGAGCTTGAAGTCAGGGAAGGGAATGGGAAGGGAGGAGGAGTGAGAAGGGAGGAAGGGGAAGGAGGGCGGAAAGTGGGGAGTGCATATGGGTGTGGGTGTGTGGGGGTGTCGGTTTGAAGTCTCAACATGGAAGGACCTGAGATAGAGGGCGTGGGGGAGGCAGGGAGGGGCGAGGAGGAGGATGTGTAGAGGGGAGGGGGAGGGGAGGGGACTGGAGTGGTAGAGGGGAGGAGGGATAGCGGAGGGAGAGGGAGGGAAATAGGGAATGACTGGATGGTGGAGTGCGGGAGGGAGGGAGGGAGGGAGACCGGGAGGTGGAGGGAGAGGGAGGATGGGAGGATGGGTGAGGGTAAAGGAGGGGGTTGTTTGGGAAGTGGGTTGTTGGATGTGGAGGGAGGGTGAGGGAGGGTGCGGGAGGGTGAAGGAGGGGGAGTGATGGTGAGGGGAGGGGATGACTGGGATGGGGGGATGAGGGGGAAGGGGGGGAGGGAGGTGATGGGGGGGAGGAGGGAGGGAGGTTGAGGGGGTGAGGGAGGGTGAGGGAGGGTGATGGAGTGTGAAGGAGGGTGAGGGAGAGTGAGGCAGCGCGATGGGGTGGACTAGAATGGGAAGGAGATGAAAGGGGGGAAGGGGAAGGGGGAAAGGGAGGGAGCAAGGTGATGGGGAGGGGGAGGAGGGAGGGTGAGGGAGGGTGAGGGAGAGTGAAGGAGTGTGAAGGAGAGTGAGGTAGCGCGATGGGATGACTGGGATGGGAAGGGGATGGAGGGGGAAGGGAGGGAGCAAGGTGATGGGGAGGGGGAGGAGGGAGGGGACGGTGAGGGGGTGAGGGCGTGTGAAGGAATGAAAGGGGGAAGGCCAGGGAGGGGAGGGAGTGAGGGAGGAGGCAGTGGAAGGAGGTGGAAGGGAGGGGACGGAGGTGAGAGGGAGGGGGAATGACGGGGTGGAGGGAGGGGAGTGAAGGGAGAGGTGTGGAGGGAGGGACGGGGAGGGGAGTGGTGGGTGCTGGAGGAGGAGGACAGAGATAAGAGTATAAGGTGAACTAAGCGTGCCTGGTGACTTGCCGTGTCGAAGGTGGGAGTGGCAGGGTTAACCAGTCAGGAGGGTGATATCAGCTTCTGCTCAGAACAGTTCAGTGGTTGGCCGTTAAGGGGCTGTCACACTACGACGTATAGCCTTAGCATATGCCAACGTATGTGATTTTCGACCAACACATTGGCGTACATCATCATATGGTATGTATACGTTGGGCGTATGTTGGGTATGTTCCGGGTACGTCGTTATACGTCGCTGTGCGTCGAGGCTCCGAAAATATTTGGTGCATGCTCAAAATTTCCAATGTGTGTCGACGTGTGCCTCGTACGTTCAATGTGTACATTTGGGATATGTCAACATATGTTGCGAGTACGTTAGCAATACGTTCGAATACGTTGCTGCATGTCAGCCATACGTTCAGCCTGTTGGGAACATACATTCCGTGTACTGCCAACGGATGCATAATGTACTCCAAATGTACTTTTAACGTATGCCTGCCATATCTCCAGCATACTTAACATATACTCCATACTTCTAGCAATGGAGTAACAAACGTACCGTTGGTCAGCGTATCGTGAGCATATGCGAAGGTTTTGCGAACGTTTTGTGAGGCACTTGAACACTCTCAATAGGTCAGAGATACGTTCTGCATGCATTACGTACTTCGTATGTATGTTGTGTGTATGCCCATTTTTATCCTTCGCAGCACGAAAAGTTTGGTGTATGCCAACCTATTTTGATTTGACATTTAGTTCAACAAGTTACGCACATGCCGGTGCCATACATCATAGTGTGACAGGGCCTTTAGGTATGGTATTTCAGTGTCAGATGTGTTGAACTAAATCAGTAGCGAATTGTGTCTTTGTTTAATATTTATTGTTACGTAGAATACGTGTTTATATATGTCTAATATATATGTTTTATGACTTGGAACCTTTATATCAAAATAAGTCAGTGCATATGAAATGCACAGTTCAGTCCCTATGTAATTCAATTTTGGCTAGCAGAGTGGGGCACCTTGAGCCATTATTTCAATTTTATTTTGTTTGCGGTGCCAAAAGCAATACTTTTATTCTAGATTGTTAGGTATTACTCAGTTTGTATCTATGAAAGATAGTTGCTGCACAAATAATTAGATTTGATCTAAATTTTTAAACAATTCTTTTAACAACATTGTGTAAGTCAATGAGGTGCGACCCCATTACCAATACTCGTTTGTTTTTGGTTTAGTCATCTTCTTCTTCTTCCCAAAATCAGACGGGATGGCCGAATGAGTTAGAGCGTCCGTCTCCGTGTTGGTAGACCGTGGGATCGTGGGTTCGAACCCTGGTTGAGTCAAACCAATGACTTAAAAAGTGATACTTGTCGCTTCCTAGCCAGGTTCTCAGCATTATTAGGACAGGGCAAGGACTGGTTGGCTCAGTGTCAGGATAATGTGACTGAGTGGGATATCAGGGTCATGGTGCTGGCAGCCTGGTCGCCCAGTGGGGCAGCACTATAAAGTCGCCATGAGTGCGCACTGTCACAAGTCGGTACCCGTCCTGATATGACCTTAGATGTTGCTAGGACGTAAGACAACAACAAACAAATCTTCTTCTCAATCTCCTTATCATTCTCGTTCTTATCCTCTTCTTCTTGTCTCCTTGTCCTCCATCATATCCTCCTGTTTCTGCTCCTCCTAATTCTTCTTCTCTTCCTCATTCGCCTTCTTCATCTTCTTCGTCTCCTTTTTCTTCTCATTCGCATTGTCCTTCTCCATCGTCTTCATCATCTCCTACTGTTCCCTTTCCTCCTCTTCCTCATCCTTCTTCTTCTTCATCTCCTTTTTCTTCTCATTCGCATTGTCCTTCTCCATCTTCTTCATCGTCTCCTCCTGTTCCCTTTCCTCCTCCTCCTCCTTCTTCTTCTTCTCCTCCTTCTTTTCCATCTTCTCCATCTTCTTGCCCTTCTTCACCATCATGTTCTTCTTCGCCTTTTTCTACTTGGAAAGTTGAGTGGAAATCCAATAACTGTTTAAATAATGTGATAGGAACAGACATTATATCAAAATGTTATTTTCTATTGCAAACAAATAAACTTAAAACAAATAAACTTAACACAAATCAAAACAAACAGCAACATCAGTGGCAATGTATCCTGCAAGCTGTCAGTATAGCCTGATAACAGACACATGGAGCAGAGCTATGAAGATCATGCTCAGACTGTATTCTCTCTGCATGATTGACCTCCCCAGGTAAAAGAAAGTTTGTTTTATTTAGCAACTCCTCTAGACACATTAATTTTATCATCGGCGAATGGCTGTGAAATGCGTGCTCATTCTGACATATTTCTTTGGAGGAAACCCACTGCTGCCACATAGGCTACTCTTTCCGATAAACAGCAAGGAGTCTTTTATATGCACTTTCCCATAGACATGACAGCACATACCATAGCCTTTGATGAACCAGTTGTGGACCACTAGTTGGAGCAGGTAAATAGCCCAAACTGCAAATGTGTCCACTGAGCATGATCGATCGGATGATCCTCACCTTCACATCTGGACACTCTACTGCCTGAGCTACGTCCCTCTCCCACAACACTATCATGCCAGGTTCTGGGATATGACCCTATTCACCCATTGTTGTTAGCTGTCGTTCGTTATTCACCAGATCGGGAACACAGTGACAGTACCCTCCCTTCCACTGGTATCGTACATGTGAAACCAGCTGAGTCATCACTGATCAAATCTGTCTGACATGAGCACCTATTATCGCCCAGAGGAGGAATGGCGTTTCATACATCTCCCAATAAGTGGCTTTGTTGTTTTATTGTATTGGCGGAGTTCCATTTGAAGTGCTAATGGAATTGTGCAATCAGCAACATACGCAGAAGTACTTTTTAACAATACGCCAGTTCCGAGATACCAAACTCGGTCACAATAAGTGCATTGGTTCAGCTGCTAGGAGTCCTATGGTGGCTCCAGACACACTGGCCGAATTTGATTATGACCACAACGCTCCGGACGATTCGGGTCACCCGAGTCGTCGGGATTTCAAATAGAACACCACGAGGTGAACCTAAAAATACACGGGCCGTGTGCAAAACGATCCGACCCCAGTACCCCACTTCTTGGCTGGGGGTGCTAGAAGTATCTACGATGGTACCTGTGTGTGTCATGTACTGCATAGCTACTTTTTTCTCTGTTTTTTTAAATGTAAAAGACCATCCAGATTAAAATGGACATCTAAAAATTAGCCAACCATACAATACTTTAAATCCTCTTTTGCTGTATTAAAAAAACCAAAGAAATGAGTTTTGGATTCAGCCACCATTTTTCCACCTGAGCGTGTTCGTTAATGCAAGCTAAGGTTGTAGGTTCTGCGCATGCGGCAAAACGTGGTTCGGATGACCCGAGTTGTTTAGTTGAATACTGCCACTCTGATGAGTCACATGGTGGAACTCGGGTCCAGTGTAAAATATTTGGGAATTTTGGAGTCATTTTTATTTATTGCTATGCAAGCAAGCAGGTGACGGCTGTGTTGGTACTCTGCAGCCTACGGGCTGTCAGGTACCTGCTAACTAAGTGACCTGACTGGTACCCGGCTGCATTGGTACTCTGCAGCCAATGGGCTGCCAGGTACCAGCTAACTAGGTCACCTCACTGGTACCCGGCTGCATTGGTACTCTCTAGCCTATGGGCTGCCGGGTACCAGCTAGGGTCACCTACCTGACTGATACCCGGATAAAAACCTATAAATAAGGGTGCAAGTCACATGCTCTCTGTTTTTCACCATGGCCACTGGCTAGTCCAGACTATGTACATGTGCCTTTAGCAACTATGTTGGAATTAAAACAACCATTTGAGTACAATGTTGTCTTCTTGTCAATATTTCAGACACTGAGCCAACAAGGATAGCGGAAGTAGATAAGGGATATAACAAAAAATACACAAACCTTTCACCAGGTCACCAGCTGTTTGAAGCCATAACCAGAGCAGCCTGTAAAAAGTGAGCAGATATATTACTTGAAGTGAAGAAAGTACTAATCATGTATGCGATATATATATGTATATGCAATGTAGCCATACAGACCTGCAAATTGAAGTGCCAATGGCATCTGATCTTCTTCTTGGTTGGTCATCGGTGGCGATGACGATAGCAACTCATCATTTGTTGTGAACTCGTCGGTTACTGATGAGCTGCCAGAGAGTCTGTTAGATGAAGGAGACAATATTTTCTCTGCTGATGCTTTTATTTAGCTTGATAGATGGCATTTGATACAGTGGTAGCGAAGGCAGGGGTACTAGTGACAATGGGCAGCATTCACAGAAATTATTCGGTTTTTGAATATTAGTCACTGATTGCAAAAGAGTGATGGTTGAAATAAGTAACACATATTGCTGGTTGATTGACTTCGAATTCCACAGGTACCATTCAGAAGTTACGTAGACACACCAGGTCGCAGTGTCTCATGCACCAGTCACATACATGTTAGTGGACGTAGTTGAACGTAGGTGAACGTAGTGGAGGCTAACTTGGGTCAAACGTAGTGTAAGTATGTTAAACTACATTGAAATACGGCAGGTTTTGGTATGGCAGGTTTTTGGGATTGCAGGTTTTGGTATGGATAAATACTTTACGGTATGGATAAATACGCTACGGTACGGATAAATATGTTATGGTACGGATGCCGGTATGTTCAACTACGTTCAACTACGTTAGCCTCCACTGCGTTCACCTACGTCCACTAACAGCTATGTGATCTGGGCTTCGTCCAAGTATGCTAGAGCATGCTAGAGCATGCTATAGTATGCTAGAGTATGCTAGAGTATGCTAAATTATTTTAGCATCATGGATGCAAATTCAGCCTCTAACATAGCGCTCTTTTGAACATGTCCAAAGATTAAATCGGAACTCATGGCTCACCCACGTTATTACCAAGGAGAAGTATGGATGCTGCTACGTTCAACTACGCTCAACTACGTTCAACTACGTTAAACTATGTTAGCCTCCACTGCATTCAACTACGCCCACTAACAGGTATATGACCGGGCCTTCATTGTCAGATGTAAGAATTTAATGTTGAGTTGTTTCTTGTCTGAGTCATGAAGCATTTGTTTATCACACCCTACTTAACGCAATGTTCTTTTTTTATCTTGCAGGTGAGTTTCATCTTCAAGTACCAATCGAGGCAGAAGGCTTGACCAGTAGATGACTGGAGGAATGTCAGTTAGTAGGTGTAGTGTCAGGTTTATATTAACTAAGGATTTCATAGATAATCGGTTTCCGGATCATTATACTCGTATAATTTATTATACAGCACATATAATTCCTCCAGTGTGTGTGTCACGAGGGGTGTCCCACCCATCAATTACCCTGACAGCTGGGGGTGGGGGGGGGCACTCCGCCACTGAGGAATAGATATATAAAATATATGTTCCCCTTGCATATATACTGGTATAATGCATTATACATCACATATAAAAGTCTTAAGCTAAGATTCCTTATATGCGGTATGCAGCATGCGGCATGCGAATGTCGTATATGCGGCGTAGATATATGCCAACCCTCAACATTTGTGAAGGAACAGTATTGTTTTCTATGGCAAATTCATTCGCATTTGCATGCCGCACCGGTCGGTCCTTGGGTCGATCCATTTGCCGCATTCGCATTCGGACGTATGGAAGCACCACTATTCATTTACATGCTTTTAGTTTTTTAATCTGATTCGCATTCCCATTCGCATGCCGCATATCGCGTATAAGGAATCTTAGCTTAATTATGACAAATAGAAGCTGAAGAAATGTGTGATGGGTTCGACACTATTTATTTGTGACTTGGCTGAGCACATACAAAATAGTCTCTACCGGTTACAGAAGTTTGTAGTTCCTGCGTGCAAGTGGTGGGTTTGCCACAATAACCGGCGGAAATCACTGTTGGTGGCGCTACTACTAGTACTAGTGGTCATACGGAGCAATCGTAGGCTGGCCAGTGATTGGACAATAATATG
>CM059195.1:75059626-75124626 GCA_030323885.1 Branchipolynoe longqiensis
AAAGTAATATTCCCACTTCAAATATCTCCAAAGTTAACCTATTATAATCAAAGTACTTTCAAACTAAAGTGATATTCCCACTTCAAATGTCTCCAAAGTTAACCTATTATAATCAAAGTACTTTCAAACTAAAGTAATATTCCCACTTCAAATATCTCCAAAGTTAACCTATTATAATCAAAGTACTTTCAAACTAAAGTGATATTCCCACTTCAAATGTCTCCAAAGTTAACCTATTATAATCAACCACTTCAAATATCTCCAAAGTTAACCTATTATAATCAAAGCACTTTCAAACTAAAGTAATATTCCCACTTCAAATAGCTCCAAAGTTAACTTATTATAATCAAAGTACTTTCAAACTAAAGTGATTTTCCCACTTCAAATATCTCCAAAGTTAACATATTATAATCAAAGTAATTTCAAACTAAAGTGATATTCCCACTTCAAATGTCTTCAAAGTTAACCTATCATAATCAAACAATTCAAAGTACTTTCAAACTAAAGTAAGGTCGATAATTACAATCAACCTACCAAATATATTCATTAATAATTTTTCTAAATGACAGAAACCCTAAACCACCCGAGTATCCAACTCAAACCAGATCTGGCCTACTTAAACAAACATACCGTTATATTATTACAACACACTGACAAGAAAATAGGTAGCTATGTTATACTGTTTGTTGTTTTACGTCCTAGCAACATCTAAGGTCATATCAGGACAGGTACCGACTTGTGACAGTGCGCACTCATGGTGACTTTAGGGTACTGCCCCACTGGGAGACCAGGATGCCAGCACCATGACCTGATATCCCACTCAGTCACATTATCCTGACACTGACGCAACCAGTCCTTGCAGAGCGCCAGGCTCGGAAGCGACAAGTATCAATTTTTAAGTCACTGGTTTGACTCAACCAGGGTTCGAACCCACGATCCCATGGTCTACCAACATGGATGTTATACTGTAACCGCCATTACAAAATTCCTGTCGGACTGTGCTTGTTGACGCAAAACTACGTTGGAGTGAAAAAAGCCGCAGCCCAATGGTTGGTTGGTTGGTTGTTGGAGTTTTACGTCCTGGCAACATATAAGGTCATATCAGGATGGGTACCGACTTGTGACAGTGTGAACTCATGACGACTATATAATGCTGCCCCAATGGGAGACCAGGACGGGCACAAACCAATGAGTTTTGCCAGTCTAGATTGTTGGTACAACAAGTTCCCAATTATACTAGTTTGTTTGTTGGGGTTTCATATCCTGGCAACATCTAAGGTCATATCAAAAGGGGTACCAACTTATGATAGTGCACGCTCATGGTGACTTTAAAGTGCTGCCCCACTGGGAGACTAGGCCACCACCACCATGACCCAATTTCCCACTCAGTCACATTATACTGACACTGACCTGACCAGTGTTTGCCTCATCCTAAGGCAAGTGCCAGGCTAGGCAGCAATAAGCATCAATTTGGTAAGTTACTGGATTGACTCGGCTGGGTTTATAAAACCCTCGACCTTCCACATGAGAAGCCTGCGATTCGGCCACAGCGTCCGGTCCCCAATTACACATATGATATATATTTTTGTTTTGTTTTTGGTAAAGTATTTATTCATCTGAATATGACATTTGTCAGCGCTGGAGCATTGGTCTTCCAGCCATCTTACTATTGGAATTGACAGTCTATGTAATCTAAGTTTGATCAGTGATGTATTAGTCACAGCACCGATCCTGTAGAATTAATTGAGTGGCTCCTGCTGTATAATGTAAGGCACCAGTCACTGTAGTTCATGCAAAAATGGGGAGTAGCACCGAGTACCAATGATATCTTCGGAATTGAAGTCCCAATTTTGTTTAGCACCACATGGACTCTTAGATCCTTATATCACTTAAGCCATTGTTTATATTGGCGCAATAGCCTTTTGAGTGGGTACAGTAAGGTTATTCAGACCAGTCTCAGTAAAAAAGAATTTAAAAATTTATATAGTTTACCACAAAAATACTAATAAATAATTGATTTAATTTTCTGAAGATAGCTCTATAGATGCCTTTCAATGTTTATAAACATTGTGTATGCGCGCACAGCTTGGCTGCAGAATGGATGCACACCGCCATTGAGTTTGCCGATACGCAATGCAAAATGTCAGTTTTATTCAAAATTAATAGAAATGCAGAAGTCTAACCTTATAAATTTAATATAATCTGTTTGTTGAATATATTTTCTACGTGTGTTCCAAGTGGTTTGTTTCTAAGTGGTGTGGTTTTAGATATATTTCACATTTTCTGTATGAAGATTGCTCACGGCCATTGACAGTGCATTGAGTTTGCCGATATGCACAGTCCAAAACGTCAGTTTTATTCAAAATTAATAGAAATGCAGAACCCTAACCGTATAAATTTAATATAATCTTTTTGCTGAATATGTTTTCTATATGTGTTCCAAGCGGTTTGTTTCTAGGTGGTGTAGTTTTAGAGATATTTCACATTTTTTGTATGAAGATTGCTCATAGCCATTGAGTTTGCAGTGTGACCCTGTTGTCCTGCAGCCAAGGTGTGCGCGCACTGACGGAAATACCTATGCTGAAATCACATGAAATAGGTCTATTACCAGCGTATGTCTAGGTTCTGAGATGGCTTGTTTACATGAAAGATTTGGGGATACTGGAGCTGCATTGACAAGCCTTAGTTGAATATCATCCATACTGCTTCAAAGAGAATGGTTAAGTCTTAAAGTTATGGTGCTGTCACATTACGCCGCTTCTCGCCGGCGCGCCGCCAACGGGCAAAATTACTTTTAATCATCGAGACACGTCAAACTTGTCAGCGTCAGTGTAACATATCGGTAGCATGCGGCCGACGTTGTGGTAACGTATATCGACGCGTGAGAAAAAAAAAAAAAAAAGTCTGGCGCGCCGTCCTGATATGACCTTAGATGTTGCTAGGATGTAAAACAACAATGCAACAGTTTGGGGCAATGTGTGGAAACGACCCTCACGCGCACGCAGCGTGTGCCTGCCGTTCGCAATACGTTATTCCAGCGCCTCTAACATATCTCGAAGTGCTCCTAACGTCGCAATAATGTTGTCACCCGCGCGTTGTCGCGCGTTGAAAGTTTTGTGCAAGCACAAAACTTCGCCGATACCCTGACGCGTGTCGCCGTAGATCAACGAATACAAACGTGCGCCTAACATGCACGTAATGCTTCCTGACGTATCCTGATGTTGCGCAAAAAAATCAATACATCGACGCGCGTTGGCGAGAAGCGTCGTAATGTGACAGCACCATTAAACTTGTATAATCCCCTGAACCCATTAAATCTTCAAAACTAAAACATTTATTTAGATTTGAACCTACATAATCAAATTAGATACTGGTGCACTTATTATGCATTTGTTGCTAAATAGATAGATAACGATAGATAGACAGATAGATAAATATATAGATATATATATAGATAGATAGATAGAACGGTGTACTAAGTCAATTTAATATAACCTGTTACTGCTAAAGCCTACGGTGTCAGAATTTAGATGTGCACACCAAAATTAATTTGTTATGTTCGCACTTCAAATATCGCCAAAGTTAGAACTTTAATATAATAGAAGCTAATTTAAGCTAAATAAAAGTGGGATGTAGCGATCATCCTATTATATATATTTTTTTTTTAAATAAAAATATATCAGAAATTCAAAACAAAGCGGACTATGCAAGTTCAAAATTATACGAAACCACAGAGATATGTAAACACCATACGATCCACTAATGTGCTTGTCAAGAGGTGATGCAAATGTTGAGGGTTCTGAGTGGGATATTAGATCATGGTGCTGGCGGCTTGGTCTCCCAGTGGGGCAGCACTATAAAGTCACCATGAGTGTGCATTGCCACAAGTCGGTACCCATCCTGATATGACCTTAGATCCTGGCAGCATCTAAGAGAGAGAGAGAGACAGATAGTGCTTGGGGTTGGCTCTCTCTGTGTGTCTCTCTCTGTCTCACTCTGTGTCTCTGTCTCACTCTGTGTCTATCTCTGTGTCTCTTTCCGTCTCTCTGTGTCTGTCTCTGTCTATGTATGTCTTTGTGGCTGTATGTCTCTGTGTATGTATGTCTTTGTGGCTGTATGTCTCTGTGGCTGTATGTCTCTGTGTATGTCTGTCTGTCTGTCTGTCTCTGTCTCTGTGTCTGTCTCTCTGTGTCTCTCTCTATGTCTCTCTCTGTGTATCTATCTGTCTCTCTCTGTCTCTCTCTGTCTCTCTCTGACTCTCTCTGTCTCTCTCTCTGTCTCTCTCTCTGTCTTAGATGTGCACACCAAAATTAATTTGTTATGTTCGCACTTCAAATATCGCCAAAGTTAGAACTTTAATATAATAGAAGCTAATTTAAGCTAAATAAAAGTGGGCCTAACATGCACTGTCTCTCTCTCTGTCTCTCTCTCTGTGTCTGTGTCTGTGTCTGTGTCTGTGTCTCCGTCTCCCTCTCCGACTCTCTCTCTCTCTCTCTCCGTCTCTCTCTCTCTGGATAGGTAGTGACAAGTATAAATCAGGGATGAAAGTGGTCTCCAGCAAAAACCGCGGAAAACAAGCCAAAATTATTACACCGATGGCGAATTTCCGCGATAATGCGGATCTTCTCACATAGACTTAGTACTGTCTGGGAATCGCGGAAAAATACCGGAAGTCAGGTTTCAACAAGCCTTGTTGTGTTTGGATTGTCGTCCATATCTAACACTTTCTTGTTTAGGTTCTATGTTCTAGCTACATCTAAGGTCATATAAGAACGGATTTCGAACAACCCAACTGGTGTCATATACATCACATTTTAAATTTTTTTGTTTAAAGCTGCATAGTCCGCTGAGATATCAAATTTTCAAAACCAAACCAATTATCTAGATTTAATTTGACATATCTAACCTAGATACTGATCCACTTATTAAGCATTTGTTTCTGTGTAGAAGACAATACTGAGTCAATTTAACAGAACCTGTTATTGCAGAAGTCTATGGTGTCAGAGTTTTGGCAAGCTTGCCAAAACTAATTTTCCATGTTTGCACTCAAAATATCTCAAAGGTTTACCATTTAAAATAAAAGTAACTTTGAACTAGTGTAAAGTAAATACTACTGATCGATCTAATATATTTATCTCAGAAAAAGTACAGAAATTCAAAACCATCAGACTATGCAACTTTAACATTAATCGGTGAATATAAAAAATCCCGGAAATCCACTGAATGCACATCCATGTGTCCGAAACCAGATTAAAATTCTATTTCAGTAATCATGTCCTTCCAATAAAGTGACAATGACTTGGCACTTACAGGCTAGACACCCCAGGCTCTTCTCAGTCATAATATATCGGCTCTGAGGTCAGCAACTGCGGGTACAAGCGTGGCGCCCAGATGTCGTCTGCTCACAGGCGTTCGGCAGTGGAGCGCGGGAACTATGACTAACGCGCAACAAAGACGGACCAGCAGTAAGACAGGGCGCTTGGTCAGAGCGCGGCGGTAAACTGATCGACGTGTAGAGGCTCGACTATATAATATAGTTTATATGTGTTATACATACTATATATAAAGCATATTATATCTTATATAATATAGAACATATTATATGCTGTATAATATATAATATATAACATATAATATGTCATATAATATATACCATATTATATATAACATATTATATGCCTTATATGGTATATATAATATATTACACGTTTTATATATCTATATATTATGCAAATTTTATATATATTACATCGGTAATACTATTGCATCTGTTTTATATACAGTATATATTATTAATATATACTGTATATAAAAAAAAGAGGAAAAATTCGGAGCTCATGTGATCCTGATGCACGCTGGCTGGGCTATGGCTACATGGAAGTGGCGCCAGCCAGGCGGAGTGGGTTCCGGCCCGCAGCAAATATCACAACAAATAAATAAGACGTACATAATAAATAGCGAGGAATTAACTAAGGTTCGATAAAACCAGATAGGATATAAAATCCGCCCCTTTATATTCATATAATAAATTATATAACATATATTATTAATATATAAATATATATATATTATATAAATATATATATCTATATATATATTATATTTATATATTCATATATTAATATATACATATAATATATTCATATATTAATATATATATATAATATATTCGTATATTAATATATATATATATTATATTGATATACATACTATATATAATGCATATATATACAATATATATATATATAATTATACGTAAAATAAACTTAAATTATTAATACTGGAATGAGGTGCACTCACCTCCACAGGTGAAATTCCACATACACAGGCAGACGTAAGTAGGTTGGTTGAATAAAGGGACTGAGATATCATGGTGGTTCGGATGCTAGCCCCGGAATGGCAGAAGTGTGGGTTCGAGTCCCACTCTAGGGATGGCATTGCCCCTCGTTTGCAACCCCCTCCCAACCCCCTATGACAATTATATCACTATTTCATAGTAGCTGTCACTTTCCCCTTTTAAAAAAAAATACATCCAAGATCGCCTTGTATCCATTTTGACAATTTTTACAATGGATTTAATATATTCATCTCAGAAATTGACAGAAACTCAAAACCCATCGGACTATGCAACTTTAGGTTTGAAAAATCAGCTTTATAGACCAAAGTCTTACCGAAATTGTCATGTGTTGCTACCATAGCCGGTTATTGGCGTTACTTGGCTAGAGTAATCACAGATATGTGCAGCACCAGCATAAGGTGGTTGAGTACCGTGGTACCAACAGCACATTGTCATAAGCAAGCAACAATTATAATACCTCAGCTCAAATGTTGCTAGACGTAAACAAAATATTTTTTTAATTAAAAACATCCAAACCATCCTAGTTCCTCCTAGCACAAACCAAACTTGATCTTTGGTTTTTGAGGAGGTTGGTATTGTCCTTTATTATTAAAGTTTTTTTTTTTTTACTTATCAAACAATTGACTTTCCTATATCGGTCACACAGGAACCAGCTGTGACCGATATGGGTATGGGTATGGGTATGGGTATGGGTATGGGTGTGGGTGTGGATGTGTGGGTGGTTGTGGGCTGGTTGGGCTTTACGTCCTGGCAACATCTAAGGTCATATCAGGACGGGTTCTGACTTCTGATAGTGCACACTCATGGCGACCTTATAGTGCTGCACCACTGGGAATATTATTCAATATTGACCTATTGTGAGGTGGTCAATATAATTGACATTATACGATAGGCGGAAACCTTGGACATCCAATATAATATAATAGTAGTCAGAGAGAGCCAATACTACTTGCTTACCTCTATTATATTAAAGTTTGCATAAACCGATGATTTTGAGTTTCTGTCATTAAAAAAATTTCCTCCAGAGTGTGATGCGAGGGGGTGCCCGCCCGGCAATACCCGACAGCTGGGAGGTGGGGCGCTCCACCAATGCGCACAAGGAAATATAGGATGTACATGTTACCCTTGCATTTATACTCGCATAATGCAATATACATCACATCAGGTTAGTTTTATAATCTACATTGCTTTTAGTTTGAAGTAACTTTTTATTCTAAATGGCTAACTTAGAGATATTGGAAGTGCAAATATTTTTAATTAATTTTGGCAAGCATGTCAAAACTTTGACACCATAGGCTGTAGTAGAAAGAGGTTCTATTAAATTGACTCAGTATTCCATTCTATGTGGCAGTAAATACTTAACAAGTGCACCAGTATCTAAGTTGGAAATATAGAATCAAATTGAAATAATCACTTTGGTTTACAAAATTGGATGCTTTCATCGAACTATGCAGTTTAAACAAATGGAACACGTTATATTTCACAACTAAAACTTGTTAAGAATAGCTTGAAGGTAAATAGTTTAGATTATATCGATATAGTTTTAAGCTGGTTAATTGGATTTGTACAGTCCAATGTTCTAAGTGTTGAAGGTAAATAGTTTAGATTATATCGATATAGTTTTAGGCTGGTTAATTGGATTTGTAAGTCCAATGTTCTAAGTGTTGAAGGTAAATAGCTTAGATTATATCGATATAGTTTTAAGCTGGTTAATTGGATTTGTACAGTCCAATGTTCTAAGTGTTGAAGGTAAATAGTTTAGATTATATCGATATAGTTTTAGGCTGGTTAATTGGATTTGTACAGCCCAATGTTCTAAGTGCCTGCTCATATTTTACATACAAGAAAACTGCCTCCTACAGTACAACCCCGTTAAAGCAAGCTCGGTTAAACCAAACGATCGGTTAATCCAAAAACTAATTTCTAAGGTCCCTTCAGGTTTGGTTTAACGGGGTTATATTGTATTAGGTTAATCATTATAATCTACTATGAAATGCTTACCTTTGGTAACATTTGAAATGCAACCATCCCAAATAATGTTGGTATGCACATTGGAATGTCAAACATCATTGGCATCACCAGTGATGGGTTCTATTCAATCGATCTGACTGTGTTGCAATAAATGTTTAATAACTACACCAATAAATGATTAATACGTACATCACTATCGAAGGTGGATGTTTTGTTTGTTTGTTGTTGTTTTACGTCCTAGCAACATCTAAGGTCATATCAGGACGGCCTTAGGTGGATTTGTAATCAAATTTAATCAAGTGGTCACATTTAATCAAGTGTTTTTATTTAGAAAATTTCATATCCAACTGTCTAATGATGAAAACAAGAATATTCAGACTTATCCATGATAGGCAGTATAAATCTTCCAAGAAAAATGTCTTCATTTGATTATTCCCTTTTAAAGTACTTACTTCCATTGCCATGTCTTTGTGCCACTCTCACTTCCGAGTGAGTCACGGAACAGGTTCACCCCCAACACCCCGCTGACCTGCTGGTGCGACCATATATATATAACAAAATAAAGAATAAAATAAATATATAGTTGCCATTCATGTCACTGTGTCTGTGGTTGTAAATATTGCACCCTCCGCCCCCTGGCTCCGATACACTACAATCCAGCCCCCCCCCCCCCCCCTAACCCCCGGCTACAAGTTGTGCACTTGTACTCATGACCCAATACTAGACTGGCCGCGGAGGCCTAATCAATAGAGCGCGGGCCTCGCGTCCGGAAGGTCGGGAGTTCGGCTCCTATTCGAGTCAAACCAATGACTTATAAAATAAAATCGCTTCCTAGCCTGGCGCTTGGCATTAATAGGATATGGCAAGAACTGGTTAGCTCAGTGTCAGGATAATGTGACTGAGTGGGATATCGGGTCATGGTGCCCACGGCCTTCGATTTCCCAGTGTTTGACATCCAATAGGCAATAGCCAAAGATGAAAATTAATGTCCTCTAGAGGAGTCGTTAAATAAAACAAACAAACAAAAAAGAAAAAAGAAAATTTCCCATTGGGGCAGCACTATAAAGTCGCCGTGAGTGTGCACTGTCACAAGTCGATACCCGTCCTGATATGACCTTAGATGTTGCCAGGACGTACAACTCCCAACAACCAACCCCATACTGAATCTGCACACGATACTTCCGCAGTATATATGCACGATCCGCACAGGTTCTACCAAAGACCCTAAAATACTAAGATGGCTCACTCAGCCTGTACTGTGTAATCAAAATGATCAAACCCACCACTTGGTGCACTGGTTGTTCTCTTGGTTAAACAGGTGCTATATTATATGTATAAATGTATATATGAATGTGAAAGATGTGTGATGATGGTGATGCTGATGATGATGCTGATGATGATGTGTGTTTGTTCATAGCAATTTCATATTGATGTGTATTCATACTTACCTATCTCATGTATAATATAATTGTATGTGTTTACATGTGAAACACCAACCAGCAGCCGGGCTGATCAAACCCACCACAAGGTGGCACTGCAAAATTTACATTACCATGGGAGAGATAGGGAGTGAGCTGTCTTAGTATTATATGGTCGTTGGTTCTACTTATCCCCATTCACAAATCCACTGCACACGGCCTGCCTTTACATTTCCACACCCACCAGTCAGTCACTGAGTAGGTCACTCACTCACTCAGTCAGCTGCGGTCACTTGCTTGTTGCCGGCGGTCACTAACAACACCAGTCATACTATCCTGATTAAACTCCAGGAAATTGGAGAAATCTTTAATGACGACACCCCTTCCTTGTCACAGTCTCACACAGGGTCACTCCGCCGTCTGAGGCCAGTGTTCCCCTTCCCCTAGATAAATGATTTGCCCTGTACTTACAGTACAGGGGTGAATGACAACGCAGTCTAAATATGGGTGAAAATAGCTCTAGTATGGAACGGGAAGTAGAATGCCTGGCACCAGTGTCAAATGGTTACTTAGATCAACACAGAGTTGGTGAAATGGGAGAGAATGCAAAAAGACAGGATGGCGGCCAGAGAACGCCATCGACTTCACTTTTAAATTGCATTAAAGTATATGTTTTATTATATTTTCCAACTCAAAAGTAGCGGGTAAATATGAAGACGTACATAAAGAATATATTGTGCTTCTTGAATTAAGAATTTACCAGCTCAGTTAATTAACCCAGAATGTCGAAATTCTTCGCCAGCTTTTCTAATGGGTTGGTTTTCACCCCTGTACTGGAAGTACGGGGGGAATCTTTTATCTACCCTTCCCCCCGCCCCCGGGAGACTCGGTGTTGCAGTTTCCGCGGTACCCCAGTTTGCGAGGCACACATCGCTTCTGCGCATGCATCAAAATCGAACAGCATCGTCACTAACCTTAAAAATTTAATATACTGTTCTTGGTAAAGATGTTTTCTATATGTGTACCAAGCGATTTGTTTCTAGGTGGAGTGGTTTTAGAGATATTTCACTTTTGCTGTAGTTTCTGTTTGAAGATTGCTCACGACCATTGACAATGCCTTGAGTTTGACGGTACGCGCAGTGCAAAACATTAGTTTTATTCAAAATTAACAGAAATCAAGAAGCCCAACCGTATAAATTTAATATAATCTGTTTGTTCAATATGTTTTCTGTATGTGTGCCAAGCGGTTTGTTTCTAGGTGGTGTAATTTGAGAGATATTTCACTTCTTCTGTATGAAGATCACTCACGGCCATTGACAATGCATTTGAATGTATGTGTCCCTCGCAAACTAGGATACCGCGGAAACTGCAACACCGGGACCTCCCGCCGCCGACACACCCCTTACCAAGACCCGCCGTCCCCGGCCTCACTTAGACGTAGACTTAATCTCACGATGCTGGGATTTTAACCTAAGAAAGACACACACATTATGGCGCTTTCTTTCAAAGAATAACTCACCCTGTGTTCAACAGAGCGTGTCGGGTCTGTACCACTTGGTGAGATGCCAGTGATTTTCTGTTTTGTTTCCTAATCATGGCGTCGACCAGGCACAAGTGAAGGAGCTTGTTGTTGTTGTTGTCCTCGTCGTTGAAAAGTGTCAGTGGATAGTTCGCTCTGTTGACGGCAGATGGCGTCCCAGTGCGGCGGCGGGGAACCCACGGTGACATACATTTATGGAATGACGTCACACGGGGCAATGCGGTGCATATTAACTGGCATAGGGATAGCGTTGCAGAAGGGGGTTGATGTGTTTTTTTTCGTTAATAGCTTCAATCAGTTGTTGCCCGATATGAGGTTTGGTGTCTAGAGGCGGAGTTTTGGCAGACTGGTGATATATTATGTATCACATTGTGTCATATGGAGAAAAATGTCATAAGTAATACTAATAGTAATAGGCCTATACTTTTATATATTTTCCAGCCAATATGCGCTCTTTCCCTCCCCCTCTAACTCTCCCTCTCCCTCCCGTTCTCTCTCTCTCTCTCTCTCTCTCTCTTTCTCTCTTTCTTACCCTCTCCCTCTCTCTCGCTCTCCCCCCTCTCTATCTGTATAGCTCCATGTGTCTATCTGTGTCTCGGTATCTGTCTTTCTGTCTATTTGTATATTTGTCCCTATCTCTGTCTTTCTGTTTCTGTCTCTCTTCGTTATTTATCTCTCTACCCCCCCCTCTCTATATATATATATAGAGAGAGAGAGAGATAGAGAGAGAGACACACACACACACACACATCAGGCGCAAATCCATGTAAACGCCAATCCAAAAATATACTTTAAGTAACATATTTTTATCTGAAAATAATTTAAATTCTCACTAATTAAAAGTAGATTACAACAAGATATTTATCTATTAAATAAAACCACGACAGAAACTCAAAACCATCGGATCATGCAGTTTTAATAGGCGAGATCATCAGATAATCCTACTTATCCACTATTGATTCAATAGGCAATATAATAAGCCTGTATCAGGATGTCTATATTCCCTCATCATATTTCCAGTTGGGCACCTATTCAAGAATGTATGAGGCTTAATGTTACTTGATTTAATTGATCAGACAAGAACGGATGGTTCCAATCATGAAATCACCCAAACCCACAACAATCAACAAGCGTAACCGAATTCCTGCTGATTCTGTAAAGCTTTGTGAACCTATCGCCTTGAGTGCTTTTGGCACTCAGGAATAATCAATGAAGAAGTAATTTAAATCGATCCAAACCAAACCACTTCAAAGGAGAACAACAGGGGCGTGTGGGTGTGGGTGTGGGTGTGGGTGTGGGTGTGGGTGTGGGTGTGGGTGTGGGTGTGGGTGTGGGTGTGGGTGTGGGGGTGGGCGTGGGTGTGGGTGTGGGCGTGGGCGTGGGTGTGGGTGTGGGGTTGGGTGTGGGTGTGGGTGTGGGTGTGGGTGTGGGTGTGTGGGTGGTTGTGGGTTGGTTGGGCTTTACATCCTGGCAACATCTAAGGTCATATCAGGCCGGGTACTGACTTCTGATAGTGCACAATCATAGCGACCTTATAGTCCTGCACCAGTGGGAAATCAGGCCGCTAGCACGATAAGCTGATACCCCTCTCAGTCACATTATCCTGATGCTGAGCTAACCAATTCTTGCCCTATATTATTAATGCCGAGCTCCAGGCTAGGAAGCGACAAGTATCAATTTTATAAGTCATTGGTTTGACTCGACCGGGAACCGAACCCCCCATCTCTCACACGCGAGGACCGCGCTCTACCGATTCGGTAACCACGCCCGGTGCGTAAGGGTGTGGGTGTGGGTGTGGGTGTGGGGTGTGGGATGGTGGGGATTGTTTATGACTAATGATAGGTACAGTCAAAATCTAGTCCGATGAAAACATCAAATTTTCAAAACAATTATCTAAATTTGATTCTATTTCATGTTTTATTTAACAACACCTCTAGAGCACATTGATTGTTATCATTGGCTATTGGACACCGAACATATGGTCTTTCTGGCATATTTCTTTGGAGGAATCCAGCTACCACCACATGGGCAACTCTTTCCGATAAGCAGCAAGGGGTCTTTTATATACACTTTCCCATAGACAGCACAGCACATACGACAGCTTTTGATGAACCAGTTGTGGAGCACTGGTTGAGATTTGATTCTATATACCTAACTTAAATCCTGGTGAACTTATTCAAGATTTGCTGCCACATAGACGGGAATACTGAGGCAATTTAAAGTTGCATGGTCCGATGGTTTTTAGTTTCTGAAATTTTCTGAGATAAATATATTAGGTTGATCGTTATTATGTACCTTACTTTTGCTTGAAGTAACTTTTATTTTAAGTGGCTAACTTTTTAGATATTTGAAGTGGAACCATGCAAAATTAATTTTGGCAAGCTTGTCAAAACTCTGAGCCCATAGGCTTCTGCAGTAAAAGGTTCTATTCAATTGCCTCAGTATTCCCTTCTATGTAGCTACATATGTTTAATAAGTGCACCAGTATCTAAATTAGATATGTAGAATCAAATTTAGATATTTATTTTAGTTTTGAAAATTGGATATTTTCATCGTAGCATGTAGCTTTAATCGAATCGGTTACGTCAACTTCCAATGGGGCCAGTGTTTTGGCATGCTTGCAGAAACTAATTTTGCATGTTTGCACTTCAAATATCTCAAAAGTTAGCCATTTAAAAAAGAAATTACTTCAAATTGAAGTAAGGTAGAATATAATGATCAACGTAATAGAAAATGACAGAAACTCAAAACCATCGGACTATTAAACTTGAAAGAATATTGGGTGTCAGTCCCAGCTGACACTCAAACACATTTTTACTAAGTTGCGTTGATTTTTTGGCCCTGCGCCAACAATTCTACACTGCAGACAGTATGCATGACCTTTTTACTAAAGTAAAACAAGAAAACATTTTAGCCTTTTTGAGGGCAGCTGGACTGTACCACCTCATATAGTTTACTAAATAGATTCTATCAGTTATTAATCAAACTTTTCTTTTTCTATGGGAATTTGTATCCCTTGACCACAAATATATGATTATGAGCTTTCTAATTTAATGAGTGTCGATTGGCACATAATTGATTGTCTACTTTTACATGTAAAAGCGATGGTTTGTACAAAAAACAAACATTTCTCGCTGTGAATATGGCCTATGCTGCCGACACGGGGTAAAGCAACCACCAATCAATCAATCACTTGAAAGAAAAAACCGTGAGTGTGAACAAACTGTAGGTTGCCTGGATGTAGATGGCAGCAGTACCGATCGAGCCCACACGCAGGTGGGGGGGGGGGGGGGGTGGAGGCTTGGTTGGTTGTTGGAGTTTTATCTCCTGGCAACATGTAATGTCATACCAGGACGGGTACCGACTTGTGACAGTGCACACTCATGGTGACTTTATAGTGCTGTCCCTCTGGGAAATCAGGCCGCTGGCACCATGACCAGATATCCCTATCAGTCACATTATCCTGACACTGAGCCAGCCAGTCCTTGTAAGTCACTGGTTTGGCTCGACCAGGGTTAGAACCCGTGGGTTCGAATTCCACGATCTACCAAAACGGGAGACAGAAGCTCAGCTTATTCGGCCATCCCGTCTGGTATTTGCATGCAGAAAACTACACATGTTTCAATACTACATCATAATCGGTAGAGCGCGGGCCTCGCGTGCGGAAGGTCGGGAGTTCGGTTCCCAGTTCAGTCAAACCAATGACTTTAAAACTGATACGTGTCGCTTCCTAAGCTGGTGCTCGGCATTAATAGGATAGGACTTGTTAGCTCAGTGTCATGACAATGTGACTGAGTAGGATATCGGGTCATGGTGCTGATGGCCTGATTTCCCAGTGGGGCAGCACTATAAAGTTGCCATGAGTGTGCACTGTCATAAGTTGGTACCCATCTTGATATGACCATAGATGTCGCCAGGACATAAACTCCAACAACCAACCAACCAACCATCATAAATGAACAGACAAGCTGCGTGAACCACATCATGATCACCAGGAGGGTCATTAGGGCTCACTGACCCTAATTTCCACAGGTTGACCCCCAGATGTCCTGGGTTAGATTAATCCATGAATAATTCCCAGAGACTGGTTAATATAAACCAGACAGACTATAAATTAAACGATATTGCCCGACTCCTTATCCCGAATCACTACAATGGGAACGTTACAAATGCGGGGGTCCTTTTTTGAATAAAATATATTTAATATTTTTCCCGACCACTTATCTTTCTCCGAGTCAAGCGAATTAGCGACAGACAAGTCATGTAGCCCTACTGGTGGAAAGACACTAGTAAATAGATTTACTTCCACTGCTTTTTCATAATTAGCGCGCTTCAATATTTAGTACCTTACCTGGGTTGAACCCTGACCAGGTCATGTAATACCCCCATCACACCAAAGTAGTTCCTACTCAATCAATCAATAGTTCCGTCCTCTAGTCGAGGGTTGGATGCAATGGTTCTCCACTTGTCCCGATGGTGTGCTGTTCTGATAGACCATGAATAATTCAAGCCTGTCCACTGTGAAATATTTGTAAACCATGATGTTCTTGGTCTCCCTCTCCCTCTGCTGCCATTCACCTTCCCTTCCAACAATGTACAGTATATTGAACTCTGATGAATGATGTGGCCAAAATAAATAAGTTTCTTTGTCTGTATAGTGGCAAACAAGCTTTTCTTATTTTTAATTTTTCTGAGAACTTCTTTGTTGGTGATCTTCTTTGTCCATGATATTTTCATCATCCTTCGATAAGTCCACATCTCAAATGCTGCTAAACGTTTGTACATTTTCTTAGAGATTGTCCATGTCTCTGCCCCATACATTAGAGTAGACCACACATAACACTGAAGAATACGCTTCCTTGTTTGTATTAATATCTTACTTGATGTTAACACTCTATACATTTTGGAGAATGTTGTTCGGGCTATTGTTATCCTTCTTTTAATTTCTTCCTCACATCTCCCATCATTTGTAATCTTTTGTCCGAGATATATGAATTCGGATACTTGTTCTATGTTTGTGCCATCTATGATGGTTATATTGATATTTGGTTTATCTGTCTTTTTACTTATAACCATTGTTTTGGTCTTCCTGGCATTCATCTTCATGTTGAATAGTAATCCATCTTTATTGGTTCTATTCACAATATCTTGTAGGTTTTTCTCACTGTCTGCTACTAAATACGAAGAAACCTAGTAATGACAATGTAAACCCAAAGCCTAAAAGTTCTTACTACGTTCTTGAAAATGTTGCCGAATGGGCTCAAACTGTGTGCGAATGTAGTGAACGCAGTAGCAACTTCTACAAACATTATATGAACTGCATCGACAGACAAGGGCCGAAGGGTGCTCTAGAACTTTGAGCATGTTCACAATTTTCGGCGGCCACGTTCTACCCCGTTTTAGAACGGGGTCGGACGTTTTGAGAACTACTTTAGTGTGATGGGGGTATCAGGGTGGAAATGAGGGCAGTGGTAGCATTAAAGTTGCACTCTCCGATGGTTTTAAGTTTCTCTCATCTTTCTGCGATAACATTTTTAATTGATCGTTATAATCTACCTTACTTTAGTTTAAAGTAACTTTGATATTAAATCGCTAAGTTTTGAGATATTTGACGTGCAAACATGTCAAATTAGTTTTGGCAAGCACGCTAAAACTCTGACACCATTGGCTTTAGCAGGAATAGGTTCTATTAAATTGCCTCAGTATTTATTCCCTTCTATGCGGCAACACATGTTTTATAAGTGCACCAGTATCTAACGTAGATCTATGAAGGATCAATTCTAGATAATTGTTTTGGGTTTGAAAATTTGATGCTTCACCGGACTATGCAGCTTTAAGTAAAAGGGTCATGGCTGAGGTACTGACGGGATGGGTGAGGTTTAGATTACACTCAGGGATATCGGTCATTTATATAAAAAAAATCTAAATTGTTACTCTAGTTGAATAACCTGTTCTTTCAACAGCGAAGCAGTGGTATCCTGGCCCAAACAGTTATGTGTGCATTTGAAATATTAATGGATGAAATGATCAGCTAAGCATGACCAATATATACAATAAACTCTCTCTCTCTCTATATATATATATATATATATATACATATTTTATATATTTATATATATATAATGGGCATCTTATTATTTACTCGTGGATTGGAGAATAATTTAAGTACCTCAATGGTTTTTTGGGGGTTTTTTTTCTTGAAGGTTTATACTGCCTATCATGGATAAGTCTGAATAGACTTGTTTTCACCATTAGACAGTTTGTCGATAGAAAGCCCGAGCCTACACTTTTACCGACCCAAGGGATTTTTAACCTCCCACACCACATAGACATGGTATGAGAGCAACTGGCCTTTGATGGGGCTGTAAGTTATACACAACGGTGGAAATCCAAATTGGCAGAGGTGGGTGCCACAGGGAATCGAACCACTGACCTTCAGATTAGGCATCCGACCTAGAAAAAAGTCAGACACTCTAACCACTCCGCCGCAGAGAACACGACAAGTACAATATTTTAGATGTTATTCATCTGAAATTTATTTTTTATGAATGTAAGAAAAACTCCAACATGACCAGCTGACCTGACTTAAGTCTGACCCCCCCCCCCCACCCACCACACCCTTGTTCGACACCACCACCACCACTTCCACCCTCAGATGCCCCGGTCAGGGTTCAATGCAGGTAAACTATTAAATATTGAAGTGCAAGAAAGCAGTGTAATTACCCGGCAGAAATAGTCGCATGTAAATTGAAGTCACGCTGACATTCTACGGACATGCAAATATGCCATGCGCATGCCAGGACGTAAAACTCCAACAACCAAATATGCGCATGCCAGGACGTAAAACTCCAACAACCAAATGTGCGCATGCCAGGACGTAAAACTCCAACAACCAAATATGCGCATGTCAGGATGTAAAACTCCAACAACCAATGTGCGCATGCCAGGACGTAAAACTCCAACAACCAACCAAATATGCGCATGCCAGGATGTAAAACTCCAACAACCAAATGTGCGCATGCCAGGATGTAAAACTCCAACAACCAAATATGTGCATGCCAGGACGTAAAACTCCAACAACCAAATGTGCGCATGCCAGGACGTAAAACTCCAACAACCAAATGTGCGCATGCCAGGATGTAAAACTCCAACAACCAAATATGTGCATGCCAGGACGTAAAACTCCAACAACCAAATATGTGCATGCCAGGACATAAAACTCCAACAACCAAATATGCGCATGCCAGGACGTAAAACTCCAACAACCAAATGTGCGCATGTCAGGACGTAAAACTCCAACAACCAAATGTGCGCATGCCAGGACGTAAAACTCAACAACAATGTGCGCATGCCAGGACGTAAAACTCCAACAACCAAATATGTGCTGCCAGGACGTAAAACTCCAACAACCAAATGTGCGCATGCCAGGATGTAAAACTCCAACAACCAAATATGCGCATGCCAGGATGTAAAACTCCAACAACCAAATATGCGCATCCCAGGACGTAAAACTACAACAACCAAATATATGCATGCCAGGATGTAAAACTCCAACAACCAACCAAATATACGCATGCCAGGACGTAAAACTCCAACAACCAAATATGCGCATGCCAGGACGTAAAACTCCAACAACCAAATGTGCGCATGCCAGGACGTAAAACTACAACAACCAAATATATGCATGCCAGGACGTAAAACTGCAACAACCAACCAAATATGTGCATCCCAGGATGTAAAACTCCAACAACCAAATATGTGCATGCCAGGACGTAAAACTCCAACAACCAACCAAATATGTGCATCCCAGGACATAAAACTCCAACAACCAAATATATGCATGCCAGGATGTAAAACTCCAACAACCAAATATGTGCATGCCAGGACGTAAAACTCCAACAACCAAATATGCGCATGCCAGGACGTAAAACTCCAACAACCAAATATGCGCATGCCAGGATGTAAAACTCCAACAACCAAATATGTGCATGCCAGGACGTAAAACTCCAACAACCAAATATGTGCATGCCAGGACGTAAAACTCCAACAACCAAATGTGCGCATGCCAGGACGTAAAACTCCAACAAAAGCGCATGCCAGGACGTAAAACTCAACAACCAAATATGCGCATGCCAGGATGTAAAACTCAAAACCAAATATGCGCATGCCAGGACGTAAAACTCCAACAACCAAATATGGCATGCCAGGACGTAAAACTCCAACAACCAAATGTGCATGCCAGGACGTAAAACTCCAACAACCAAATATGTGCATGCCAGGATGTAAAACTCCAACAACCAAATGTGCGCATGCCAGGACGTAAAACTCCAACAACCAAATATGTGCATGCCAGGACGTAAAACTCCAACAACCAAATATGCGCATGCCAGGACGTAAAACTCCAACAACCAAATATGTGCATGCCAGGACGTAAAACTCCAACAACCAAATATGTGCATGCCAGGACGTAAAACTCCAACAACCAAATATGTGCATGCCAGGATGTAAAACTCCAACAACCAAATGTGCGCATGCCAGGACGTAAAACTCCAACAACCAAATATGTGCATGCCAGGACGTAAAACTCCAACAACCAAATATGTGCATGCCAGGACGTAAAACTCCAACAACCAAATATGTGCATGCCAGGACGTAAAACTCCAACAACCAAATGTGCGCATGCCAGGACGTAAAACTCCAACAACCAAATGTGTGCATGCCAGGACGTAAAACTCCAACAACCAAATATGTGCATGCCAGGATGTAAAACTCCAACAACCAAATATGCGCATGCCAGGACGTAAAACTCCAACAACCAAATATGTGCATGCCAGGATGTAAAACTCCAACAACCAAATATGCGCATGCCAGGACGTAAAACTCCAACAACCAAATATGTGCATGCCAGGATGTAAAACTCCAACAAGTGGGTCCAAATATGCGCATGCCAGGACGTAAACTCCAACAACCAATATGTGCATGCCAGGACGTAAAACTCCAACAACCAAATATGCGCATGCCAGGATGTAAAACTCCAACAACCAAATATGCGCATGCCAGGACGTAAAACTCCAACAACCAAATATGTGCATGCCAGGACGTAAAACTCCAACAACCAAATATGTGCATGCCAGGACGTAAAACTCCAACAACCAAATATGCGCATGCCAGGACGTAAAACTCCAACAACCAAATATGCGCATGCCAGGACGTAAAACTCCAACAACCAAATATGTGCATGCCAGGACGTAAAACTCCAACAACCAAATGTGCGCATGCCAGGACGTAAAACTCCAACAACCAAATGTGCGCATGCCAGGACGTAAAACTCCAACAACCAAATGTGCGCATACCAGGACGTAAAACTCCAACAACCAAATATGCGCATGCCAGGACGTAAAACTCCAACAACCAAATATGTGCATGCCAGGACGTAAAACTCCAACAACCAAATATGTGCATGCCAGGACGTAAAACTCCAACAACCAAATATGTGCATGTCAGGACGTAAAACTCCAACAACCAAATGTGCGCATGCCAGGACGTAAAACTCCAACAACCAAATATGCGCATGCCAGGATGTAAAACTCCAACAACCAAATGTGCGCATGCCAGGACGTAAAACTCCAACAACCAAATATGCGCATGTCAGGATGTAAAACTCCAACAACCAAATGTGCGCATGCCAGGACGTAAAACTCCAACAACCAAATATGCGCATGCCAGGATGTAAAACTCCAACAACCAAATGTGCGCATGCCAGGACGTAAAACTCCAACAACCAAATATGCGCATGCCAGGATGTAAAACTCCAACAACCAAATATGCGCATGCCAGGACGTAAAACTCCAACAACCAAATATGCGCATGCCAGGACGTAAAACTCCAACAACCAAATATGTGCATGCCAGGACGTAAAACTCCAACAACCAAATATGTGCATGTCAGGACGTAAAACTCCAACAACCAAATGTGCGCATGCCAGGACGTAAAACTCCAACAACCAAATATGCGCATGCCAGGATGTAAAACTCCAACAACCAAATGTGCGCATGCCAGGACGTAAAACTCCAACAACCAAATATGCGCATGCCAGGATGTAAAACTCCAACAACCAAATGTGCGCATGCCAGGACGTAAAACTCCAACAACCAAATATGCGCATGCCAGGATGTAAAACTCCAACAACCAAATGTGTGCATGCCAGGACGTAAAACTCCAACAACCAAATATGCGCATGCCAGGATGTAAAACTCCAACAACCAAATGTGCGCATGCCAGGACGTAAAACTCCAACAACCAAATATGCGCATGCCAGGACGTAAAACTCCAACAACCAACCAAATATGCGCAACAATGATGGTTGATTGGCTGTTGGAGTCTTACACATACAAGATCATACTAGGTACCAACTCACTAATTGAGCCCTAATAACCCTCCTGGTGATGTAGTTCACGTAGCTTGGTCTGTTCTTTTATGATGGTTGGTTGGTTGTTAGAGGTTTAAGTCCTGGCAATATCTAAGGTCATATCACCACGATTAACGACTTGTGACAATGCACACTCATGGCCACTTTATAGTGCTGCCCCACTGGGAAATCAGGCCACCAACACCATGACCTAATGTCCCATTATCCTGACACTGAGCCAACCAGTCCAATCCTATCCTATTAAGGCTGAGCGCCAAGCTAGGAAGCGACAAGTATCAATTTTTAAGCCATTGGTTTGATTCAACCAGGGTTTGAACCATGGAACATGAAATGAAAATTGTGACAACTAGCCCCGGTATCCCCTACCAAGAATAATCAAAGAAATAAATCTCAACAATGGAATATAAATGGAATATTGCAAGTCGTCAACCTGCCTACTATTTGACAATATCTTCATCTGGGAAGGGTGGGATCCATTTGATTTATATTTACTTTTATCCGTGAATACGAAGACGCTTTGGTAAGAAACTTGTCGCACATTGTCGGCAGAATTCATCAAGGCGGATCAGTGCTGGATTGCAGGAGGCATCTCGTCTTACCAAGTTAATTATTCACAAGAGAAGGAACGCAGGGCATCGCTGAACCCACGTTCTAACTGCCAGCAGTCTGTGTGTATGTGTGTGGGGGCATGTGTCTGTGTGGGAGCATCTGTGTGGGCCTGTATGAGTAGGTGTGTCTGTGTGGGTGCATCTGTGTGGGTGGGTATGTGTGGGTGCATCTGTGTGGGTTTATCTGTGTATGTGTAGGTGTGTCTGTGTGGGTATGGCTGTGGGTATATCTGTGTGGGTGTGTCTATGTGGACATGTCTATATGGGTGTGACTGTGTGTGTCTGTCTGTGTGGGCATGTATGTCTGGGTGCATCTGTGTGGATGTGTCAGGGTGGATATGTCTGTGTGGGTGTGTCTGTGTGGGTGTTTCTGTGTGGGTGTGTCTGTGTGGGTGTTTCTGTGTGGGTGTTTCTGTGTGGGTGTGTCTGTGTGGGTGTGTCTGTGTGGATGTGTCTGTGTGGGAGCATATGTATGTGTGCATCTGTGTCGGAGTATATGTGTGGGTGTGTTTAAGTTGGTGCATCTGTGTGGGAATGTCTGTGTAGGGATATGTGTGCGGGTGTGTCTGTGTGGTTGTGTCTGTGTGGGTGTGTCTGTGTGGGTGTGTCTGTGTGGGTATGTCTGTGTGGGTGTGTCGGTGTGTCTGTGTGGGTGTGTCTGTGTAGATTTGTCTATGTGAGTGTGTCTGTGTAGATCTGTCTGTGTGGGTGTGTTTGTGTTTGTGTCTGTGTCTATGTGGATGTGTCCGTGTAGCTGTGTCTGTGTGGGTGTCTGTGTGAGTATTTCTGTGTGGGTACATCTGTGTGGGTATGTCTGTGGGTGTATGTCTGTGGGGGTATCTCTGTGTGGGTATATTTGTGTGGGTGTGACACTGTGGATGTGTTTGTGTGGGTGTGTCTGTGTGGAAATGTATGTGTGGGTGCATATGTGTGGATGTCTCAGTGTGGGTATGTCTGTGTGGGTGAATCTGTTTGGGCACACATCTGTGTGGGTGCATCTGTGTGGGTTTGTCTGGGTGGGTATGTATATGTGGGTGCATCTGTGTGGGCATCTATGTGTGGGTGTGTGTGTGGGTGCATATCTGTGTGGGTGCATCTGTGTGGCCATGTCTGTGTGGGAGGAATCTGTGTGGGTACATCTGTGTGAAAGCATATGTGTGGGTGTGTCAATGTGGGTACATCTGTGTGGGTGTATCTGTGTGGGTGCATATATGTGTGTACATATGTGTGGGCTGTGTGTGTGTCTGTGTGTGCATGTCTGTGGGTGTATATGTGTACATCTGTGTAGACTTAGTAAAGAGATCATTTGAGGCTACAAATGTAAGTATGATTTACGAAATTCCTAAAATCTTTGTAATATCAAATTATATATATAAGGAGGAAGGTAGAACTAGAAGGATAGGAAGAGAGAAGGGTAGGGGGTAGGAAGGTGGGAGGATAGACGACCAGGGTTATATATATATATATATATATATATATACACATATTTGTTTGTTGGAGTTTCACGTCCTAGAAACATATACGGTCATATCAGGATAGGTACCGACTTGTCACAGTGCACACTCATGGTGACTTTATAGTGCTGCCCCACTGGGAGACCAGGATGCCTGTACCATGACCCATTATCCCACTCAGTTACATTATCCTGATACTAAGCAAGCCAGTACTGCCCTTCTATATCAGTGGTTTGACTCGGCTGGGGGTTAAACCTAGAAACTGTCATGCGGGAAGCAGGCGCTCAATTCATTCGGCCGTCCTTGACAACCTTCTTAGTCTCTAGCCTAAAGGGGCTGGCACATTACGATGCATCGTGCCAACATATGCCGATGTATGTGATTTGGGCCGCTAAGTCGGGATGCGTTACGCATGCGTTAGGCACTCGTTGGTATATATCAATATACGTCAACGTTCATTGAGATACAGTGTCGCAGGTCAGGGGCTCAGCAAAGTTTTGTGCATGCACAAAACTTTTAATGTACGACAACGTTCGACAATGTGTGGATTTTACGTTGGCCGTACGTTATGTATGTGCTAGGCATATGTCGATGTACTTTAGACGTAAGTTAGACAAACGTTGTTCACTACGTTGCACTATGTTGACCTACGTTAAAGGCAGTGGGATCGTACAGTCCGCGTACTGACAACGTATGGATAATGTACATCTAACGTACGTCTAACGTACGTTTAGCATTTCTCCAGCATGTCTTGACGTATGTAACGTATGAGGCATAGTTCTGGCGATAGAATAATGAATATAACGTTCACCGGCATCCTGTGAACTTACCGTGAGCGTAATTCAATCGTTTTTCGCCCAGAAGCACATTAGCCATACGTTGGTCATATGTTTGCCATATGCTATGCATCCGCTATGTATATGGTATGTATACGTCCAACTTTACCGCCCCCCCCCCCCCCGCGCCGAAAGGTTTGACGCTTCTCAACGTAAAAAAGTGATTTTACGCGTTGGCCGCGCACTTGGGTGATGCGTTATGATGTGACAGGGCCTTTAGATTAGACGCCTGCTGGGAATTATTCCTCCAGCAATGTCCGATGCTCCATCTATCCTTCTATCCTTCCATTCGCCGATCTTCCTACGCTCCTACCTTCTATCCTCCTACCCGCTACCTTCTATCCTCCTCCTAGCTTCCTTCTATCCTCCTACCCGCTACCTTCTATCCTCCTCCTAGCTTCCTTCTATCCTCCTACCCACTACCTTCTATCCACCTACCCACTACCTTCTATGCTCCTACCCGCTACCTTCTATCCTCCTGCCCACTCCCTTCTATCCTCCTACCTGCTACCTTCTATCCTCCTACCCACTCCCTTCTATCCTCCTACCCACTACCTTCTATGCTCCTACCCGCTACCTTCTATCCTCCTGCCCACTCCCTTCTATCCTCCTACCTGCTACCTTCTATCCTCCTGCCCACTCCCTTCTATCCTCCTACCTGCTACCTTCTATCCTCCTACCCACTCCCTTCTATCCTCCTACCTGTTACCTTCTATCCTCCTACCAACTACATTCTATCCTCCTACTCACTACCTTCTATCCTCCTACTCACTACCTTCTATCCTTCTACCTGCTACCTTCTATCCTCCTGCCCACTACCTTCTATCCACCTACCTATTCCCTTTATGCTCCTTCCTGCTACCTTCTATCCTCCTGCCCACTACCTTCTATCCTCCTACCCACTACCATCTATCCTCCTACTCACTACCTTCTATCCTCCTACCCACTACCATCTATCCTCCTACCCACCACTACCTTCTATCCTACTACCCACTCCCTTCTATCCTCCTACCTGCTACCTTCTATCCTCCTACCCACTACCTTCTATCCTTCTACCTGCTACCTTCTATCCTCCTACCGGCTACCTTCTATCCTCCTGCCCACTACCTTCTATCCTCCTACGCGCTACCTTCTATCCTCCTACTCGCTACCTTCTATCCTCCTACCCACTCCCTTCTATCCTCCTACCTGCTACCTTCTATCATCCTACCAACTACATTCTATCCTCCTACTCACTACCTTATATGCTCCTACTCACTACCTTCTATCCTTCTACCTGCTACCTTCTATCCTCCTACCCACTACCTTCTATCCACCTACCCACTACCTTCTATGCTCCTACCCGCTACCTTCTATGCTCCTACCCGCTACCTTCTATCCTCCTACCCGCTACCTTCTATCCTCCTGCCCACTACCTTCTATCCTCCTACCCAGTACCATCTATCCTCCTACTCACTACCTTCTATCCTCCTACCCACCACCATCTATCCTCCTACCCACTACCTTCTATCCTACTACCCACTCCCTTCTATCCTCCTACCTGCTACCTTCTATCCTCCTACCCGCTACCTTCTATCCACCTACCCACTACCTTCTATCCTCCTACGCACTACCTTCTATCCTACTACCCACTCCCTTCTATCCTCCTACCTGCTACCTTCTATCCTCCTACCCGCTACCTTCTATCCACCTACCCACTACCTTCTATCCTCCTACCCGCTACTTCTACCTCTGCCCTCCTTCTCACCTACCTTGTTCTATCCCTACCCACTACTTCTATCCACTACTCCTCTTCTTCCTCCTACCTGCTACCTTCTATCCTCCTACCCGCTACCTTCTATCCACCTACCCACTACCTTCTATCCTCCTACCCGCTACCTTCTATCCTCCTGCCCACTACCTTCTATCCACCTACCCGCTACCTTCTATCCTCCTGCCCACTACCTTCTATCCACCTACCCGCTACCTTCTATCCACCTACCCACTACCTTCTATCCACCTACCCACTACCTTCTATCCTCCTACCCACTACCTTCTATCCTCCTACCCACTACCTTCTATGCTCCTACTCGCTACCTTCTATCCTCCTACTCACTACCTTCTATGCTCCTACTCGCTACCTTCTATCCACCTACCCACTACCTTCTATCCACCTACTCGCTACCTTCTATCCTCCTACCCACTACCTTCTATGCTCCTACTCGCTACCTTCTATCCACCTACCCACTACCTTCTATCCTCCTACCTGCTACCTTCTATCCACCTACCCACTACCTTCTATCCACCTACCCACTACCTTCTATCCTCCTACCCACTACCTTCTATCCTCCTACCCACTACCTTCTATGCTCCTACTCGCTACCTTCTATCCTCCTACCCGCTACCTTCTATCCTCCTACCCACTACCTTCTATCCACCTACCCACTACCTTCTATCCTCCTACCCACTACCTTCTATGCTCCTACTCGCTACCTTCTATCCTCCTACCCGCTACCTTCTATCCCCCTACCCACTACCTTCTATCCACCTACTCGCTACCTTCTATCCTCCTACCCACTACCTTCTATGCTCCTACTCGCTACCTTCTATCCACCTACCCACTACCTTCTATCCTCCTACCAGCTACCTTCTATCCACCTACCCACTACCTTCTATCCACCTACCCACTACCTTCTATCCTCCTACCCACTACCTTCTATCCTCCTACCCACTACCTTTCTATGCTCCTATCGCTACCTTCTATCCTCCTACTCACTACCTTCTATGCTCCTACTCGCTACCTTCTTTCCACACCCCTACCTTCTATCCACCTATCGCTACCTCTTCTCTTCCCACTACCTTCTTGCTCCTACTCGCTACCTTCTATCCACCTACACTACCTTCTATCCTCCTACCTCCTACCTTCTATCCACCTACCCCTACCTTCTATCCACCTACCCATACCTTTATCCTCCTACCCACTACCTTCTATCCTCCTACCCACTACCTTCTATGCTCCTACTCGCTACCTTCTATCCTCCTACCCGCTACCTTCTATCCACCTACCCACTACCTTCTATCCACCTACCCACTACCTTCTATCCTCCTACCCACTACCTTCTATCCTTCTACCTGCTACCTTCTATCCTCCTACTCACTACCTTCTATCCTACTATGCACTATCTTCTATCATCATTAGAATATGGTGACAATGATATTGTTGGGACCCAAATAAAGCGATCGATATAGGGGAGTGGTCGATCTGTGGAGGTGGTCGGTTAGAGACGTCATCACTTTGCCAGCCACTATCACTACATATTTCAATTAGAAGTAGTCACATATCCTTGGTGGTCTAGTGGTTATGATGCAGCACTCCCACTACTGGGTTCAGTTCCCAGTTAAAACCATTTTACTTTACTTTATTCTGTGTATGTGTATATTACTATTTTAATGTGGAATACTTCCAATCGTTTTAAGTAATATGCTATTTTACAAGACCATACTTATTGTATATTGTATTTAAGTTTGTGATGATGTAATATGATTGTTACGGTCAGGTGAACAAGATATCATAAAATCGAATCAACGGTGTGTTTGCAGTGAAGATTTCAAGCATCAATATACCAATTTCTTCACTCGACATCCGACCGTAATGCCCCTGTCACACTACGACGCTTCTCGCCGGCGACCCGTCAACGTGTGGTGTTTTTGGGCGATATTTGGTGAAATATCGAGACACGCTGGTGGCGCGTTATGGGCGCGTCGGTACACGTCGGTACACTTCTTTGTCGCCGGCGAGTCGCCGCCGGAAGTCGGCGCGCGTTATTGGTCGCTGAGTGTTTTGAACCTGTCCAAAACTTCCAACGCGCGGCAACGCGCGGGACGAAATGGGTAAGAACGCTAGGAGGACGTTAGGCGCGCGTCGCGCTGCGTTGGACGCGCCGGCATAACGTTATGGGAATGCTAGAAAGACGGCGCGCGCGCGGGAGGGTCGTTGCTCACGCGTTGCGCAAACTGGGCCGTTTTTGTTTTACGCCCTAGCAACATTTAAGGTTAAATGAAGACGTCGCGCCAAACTTTTTTTTTTTTTTCCCAGCGCGTCGACACACGTTGGCGGCGCGCACATAACGCGCCGCGCTGACGCCGATCTTTTCCCCCAAACCGCCGAAAAGTTTGACGTTTCTCGACGCGCAAGATTTTATTTCCAACGCTGACGGATCGCCGGGAGAAGCGTCGTAGTGTGACAGGGGCATTTGGTCTACGAGATCAATTTTCTTCAATTGAGACCCAACGACGCCAGGTCTCGTGTGAAGAAATTTAGTGTTGTTTACCCGACGGTCGGGTCAGCAGTATCGAATTTCTTCACTCGAGGCCCCACTATCGGGTGTATGCAAAATTACTTTTGGTTTGTACACCAAAACGATAACCGGACGACCCCGGATAAGAACCGAATGTTAAACAGACACGTACCGGACTGTTAACGGACGCGCCGAAAAAAACACCAAAACCGACAGACCGAATTCCCGCAGCACCATCAACGGACTCTGCAGGAAGCAAACTGGAGACGTAACGGATGGGTACTGGACATGAAATGGACAAAACAGACTAAACAGACTTAAAATGGACACAAACCGTATATGTCAGTCCGGTTGTGTCCAGTACAAGTTTTGTGCGTGTTCAAAACTTGCCACCGTATACACCGGACACCACCGGACATAGAACGGACACGCCGGATGCGTACTGTATATAAAACGGACATTGACATATTTCACCGGACAGTGTCCGTTTTCTATCCGGTACCACAATCCGGTGATGTGTGACAGAGCCTTGATGGATGAAGTAGCTAAGATTTATATGTAGCATCTAATCGAGGTGAGCATTTCGGATTTAGAAAATTGATGCTTTTATTGGACTATGCAGCTTTAGAAGGAAATGGCTGTCTGACTTGGTGGAGGTGAGGAGGGAGGATGGAGGTGAGGAGGGAGGGTGGAGATGAGGAGGGAGGGTGGGAGAGGAGGGAGGGTGGAGGTAGGGAGGAGAGAGCGTGGAGGTGGAGTTGAGGTGTGGGAGATGAGGGGGAGGGTAGAGGTGGGGAAGGAGGGTGCAGGTGAGGAGGGAGGGTGAGAGGTAGTGGGGGGAGGGGGGTGGTGGTAAGGAGGGAGGGTGGAGGAGGTGAGGAGGGAGGGTGGAGGTGAGGAGGGAGGGTTGGAGGGAAGGAGGAGGGGGGCGTGGAGATGAGGAATGTGGATGGAGATGAGGAGGGAGGGTAGAGGTGGGGATGGAGGATGGAGGGTGGAGGTGAGAGGGAGGGTGGAGAGGTGAGGAGGGAGGGTGGAGGGTGAGGAGGGAGGGTGGAGGTGAGGAGGGAGGGTAGATGTGGGGAGGTATGGTGGAGGTGGGGAGGGAGGATCGAGGTGAGGAGGGTGATGAAAACGGGGGTGGAGGTGAGAAGGGAGGACGGGTGGAGGTGAGGAGGGAGAGAAGGTGAGGAGGGAGGGTAGGGGTGGGGAGGGAGGGTGGAGGTGGGAGGTGTGGATGGATGGTGGATGTGAGTGTGGGATGGCGGATGTGAGGAGGGAGGGTGGAGATGAGGAGGGAGAGTGGAGGCGAGGAGGGAGAGTGGAGGCGAGGAGGGAGGGTGGAGGCGAGGAGGGAGGGTGGAGATGGGGAGGGAGGGTGGAGGTGGCGAGGCAGGGTGGAGGTGGGGAGGGAGAATGGAGGTGGCGAGGGAGGGTGGAGGTGGGGAAGGAGAGTGGAGGTGGGCAGGCAGGAGGGAGGGTGGAGGTGAGGAGGGAGGGTGGAGGTGAGGAGTGGGAGTGGAGGTGAGGAGGGAAGTGAGGAGGTAGGGTGATGGTGAGGAGGGAGGGTGGAGGTGGGGAATGAGGGTGGAGGTGAGGAGGGAGGTGAGGAGAGAAGACAGAGGTGAGGAGGGAGATGGCGTGGGGATGGGGATGCGACTTGGAGTGATGGTGAGGTGGAAGTGGAGTTGGAGGTGGTGGCAGTGGAGGTGGCGGTTGGTGTGAGGTGGGGTGTGGTGGGTGTGCAGGGGGGCATAGGTGGAAGTAGAGGTGGTGGTGAGGGTGAGGTGGAGGTGCAGGTGGAGGTGGAGGTTGGGAGGTGGCGGAGAGATGGAGGTGGTGGTGCCTCGAGGTGAGGTGGAGGTGAGGTGGGGGTGGTGTGTGAGGGTGAGGTGGAGGTGGAGATGGAGGTGGGGGTCGGTGTAGGGGGTTGGTTGTGGGGGTGGAGGTGGAGGTACCGGCGGTGTGGGGTGGAGGACGGCAGTGGGGGTGAGATGGAAGTAGGGTGGAGGTGGAGGTGAGGTGGATTTGTAGGTGCAGGTGCATGTGCAGGTAGAGGCAGAGGTGGAGGTCGGGGTGGTGTGTGGGGGTGGGAATGGGGTCTGGGAGTGGAGGTGGGGGTGAGGGTGAGGTGGGGGATGGGAGTGGCGGATGATGTGGGGCTGAGATGTAAGTGGAGGTACAGTTGTTGTTTGTTTGTTGTTGTTTCACGTCCTAGCAACATCTAAGGTCATATCAGGACCGGGGAGGTACAAGTAAGGTATAATGGGAGGTGGTGTGGGGGAGGAAGATGTGGGGTGTGGGGGTGAGGTAGGGGTGGCAGTGGGATTGCAATGGAAGTAGGGTGGAGGTGGAGGTTGGGGTGGTGTGTGGGGTTGTGTGTGTGTGGCGGGGTGGTGTGGGGGTGGCAGTGGCTGTGCGGTGTGGTTGAGGTGAAGTGGATATGAGCTGTGAGTGTGGGGTGAGATGCGAATGGAGGTGGGGTGGGGTGATGTGTGGGGTAGGGTGGGGGTGTGGGGTGGTGATGTGGGGGTGGGGGGATGCGTGTGGAACACATCACAATGGCGGGAAGAATGAGACGAGACATATAGCGAAAAGATCCATGAACTGCAGCAGCGTGAGGCCTGCAGCAGCTCCACAGGATGTCGGAAGTGCGCATGACACCTCGCCCCCGCCGATCAATGGTAAACGCGCCAACCGGAAGTGTCCCTAGTCATTAGCTTCAGGCATGCGCACCGCGAGGGGTCGCGTTTCGGCAGAGGCTTTGCTGGCTATTTCACGTCGTAATAATCTAATGTATGTCATCATATTTACTCTACGACGGAGAATATATATATATATATATATATATATACAAAATATATATATATATATATACATATATACAATATATATATAATATATGTATAATATATATATATACATATATATATATAATATATATATATATATATATTGGTTGGTTGGTTCTTTGAGTTTTATGTTCTGGCAATATCTAAGGTCATATCAGGAGGGGTACCAACTTGTGACAGTGTGGACTCATGCCGACTTTTATAGTGCTGCTCCACCGGGAGCCACCAGCACCATGACCTGATATCCCACTCAGTCACTTTATTCTGACACTGAGCCAACCAGCCCTTGCCCTATCCTAATAATGCCGAGTGCCTGGCTAGGAAGCGACAAGTATAAATTTCAAAGTGAACTGTTTGACTCGACCGGGAACCAAATTCCCAATCTTCCCGCATGTGAGGCCTGCGCTCTACCGATTCGGCCACCGCACCTGGTATGTATATATATATATATATATGTGTGTGTATATAAATACATATATGTGTACATATATTATATTTATTCATGATATAAAATGAAGAGTTCAGGAACAAAACCCCATAAATGCCAATCCAAATATTTAATTAATTTAAAAAAAAGTGTTTTATGTGAAGGTAATAATACTAATATCAATTCTCATTACTTCTACTTTTCTTGTGATGAAATGGTTATGGAGCAATGAACAAAAATAGGAATACAAAAAATGACCCTTTTGACGATTTGACTCCAATGTTTATCTCAATTTTTGGATTGTCGTTTATGGGGTTTTTCCCACCTGAACTCCTCAAATGGAGCTTTATGTAAATATTAATTATTATGATAATGGAACTGGGGTCCAGAGGTTTTGGGAACCATGAGTATGTTGTCCACTGTCTTGAGACTGAGGTAGCTTGAGCAACATGGGTGTGCATTGCTGTCTGCAGGCAGGTACGGCTAGTATCAAGGCCTGAAGGGGTTTATCATCAGCCCGTTTTGCGGCTGTGAGGCACTTGCTGCTGCCACAAAATTGTGCTTTGAAAAAAAAAGACCGGAGGGTCGGTTTGATCAGCAAGGAGGTATTGCTCGATCCATATCTGTATTGTGTTTGTGTGTGCAATGAATAATATATATATATATATATATATATGTGTGTTTAAATTCTATATAGGCCGATATGTGTATGCATAAATATATTTGTATGTTTACAGACATCTATTTAAGTATATATATATGTAAAGATATATGAATGTAGATATCTCTTAGTATACATATATGTACAGAATGCGGTGGCCGAATCGGTAGAGCACAGGCATCTGGTGCTGAAAGTCGGGAGTTCAACTGGTCGAGTCAAACCAACGACTTACTAAATTGATACTTGTCGCCTCCTAGCCAGGCGCTTGGCATTATTAGGATAGGGCAACGACTGGTTGGGTCCATGTCAGGAAAATGTGACTCAGTGGGATATCAGGTCATGGTGTTGGTGGCCTGGTCTCCCAGTGGGGCAGCACTATAAAGTCGCGATGAGTGTGCACTGTCACAAATACCTAAATATCTTCCCGAATAAAGTAACTAATCGCAAGTTTAATTTCGACCATTTTGGACGGCAATTCGCTGATAAATCAGTCTGGCCACCTTGACCCAGACATAAAACGATGAACCCAGATATCCGCCACGATACCGATGGAAAATAGAGTGGGACGGTCCACTTGTTGGTTGATGGAGTTCTACATTCTGGCAATATCTGAAGGTCATATCAGGAATAGGTAACCGACTTGTGACAGTGCGCACTCATGGCAATTTTATAATGCTGCCCCACTGGGAGAGCAGGACACCAGCACCATGACCTGATATCCCGCTCAGTCACATTATACTGACACCGACCTAACCACTCCTTGCCCTCTCCTAATAATGTCAAGCGCCTGGCAAGGAAGCCCCTTATACATACTCATAACCTTATACAGCAGGAGCCACTCCCTTAATTCTACAGGATCGGTGCTGTAACTAATAAATACAGCAGTGATCAAACATAGACTATATAGACTGTAGACTGTCAATTTCCAATTGTAAGATGGCCAGAAGAACAGTGCTCCTGCGCTGACAAATTTCATATTCAGATGAATAAACACTTTACCCCCCGCCCCCCCCCCCCCGGCCCCCCCCCCCCCCAAAAGCTCTTGCTTATTTCACGCAGATATGGCAAATCTCTTCAAATCTCTTCAATGCTAACAGTAGTGGACGCCAGGACTGGCTGATTGCGTAGCGTACTTGCTTCCCGCATTTGAGGTCGTAGGATCAATCCCCGGCTAAGTCAAACCAAAAACCTGCCAGTACCTAGCCCGGTGCTTGGCGTTGCTAGGATAGCACAAGGACTGGTTAAATCAGGATAGTGTGATTGTGTGAGATAGATGTGTTGGCAAAACAGCCTGCGTAGCGTATAGTGGCGCCATCTAGCGGGGAAAATGCTTACTGCAGCGTCCTCACATTCTGGTGCGGGTCGCTGCCGACAGGTGGCACGGCATACTCAAGTCCGATGGTTTTGAGTTTCTGAGATAAATATATCAGATCGATCACTAGTATCTACGTTACATTAGGTTAAAGTTACTTTTATTTATTTTAAATGGTAAACTTTTGAGATATTTGAAGTGCAAACAAGGAAAATTAGTTTTGGCAAGCACGCCAAAACTCTGACACCATACACCTCTACAGTAACATGTTCTATTAAATTGACTCAGTAATCCCTTCTATGCAGAATCAAATGTTCAATAAGTGCATCAGTATCTAAGTTAGATATGTAAAAATCAAATCTAGATAATTGTTTTGGTTTTGAAAATTTCCTATTTCATCGGACTATGCAGCTTTAAAGTTGCATAATCCGATGGTTTTGAATTTCTGTAATTTTTCTGAGATAAATATAGTAAATTGATTGTTATTATCTACCTTAGTTTAGTTTGAAGTAACATTTATTTTGAATGGCTAAGTTTTGAGATATTTGAAACGTAAACATGTCAAATTAGTTTTCACAAGCACGCCAAAACTCGGACCCATAGGCTTCAGATTAAATTGCCTTGGTATTCCCAAAGACCCTATAATACTAAGATGGCTCACTCAGCCTGTACTGTGTAATCAACATGATCAAACCCACCACTTGGTGCACTGGCTGTTCTCTTGGTTAAACAGGTGTTATATTATATGCATAAATGTAAATATGAATGTGAAAGATGTGTGATGATGGTGATGCTGAAAAATGACAGAAACTCAAAACAATTAGTTTTGAAAATCTGATGCTTTCATCGGACTATGCAGCTTTAATTCCAGCTTGCCCTTCCCTACCTGACATCATACTAGTCCCCTTCAAGTGTGGCCTCCCTCGGAGAGCGTGAGTCAGCTGATGACTGGGTTGTTCGTAACCTGTTCGGTTACAGCCTGCAAATCTGCCGCATTGGAGCAGCACCGATAAATCGGTCCGGTCTTGGTAGAAGTAGAAACTTCTAGGAATCATGTATTCAAAGCACTTGAGTCTGGGCGCCAAAGGGTTGGAGAGGCAGGAAGGGAAAAAGATGGGATTTGCAGCAGAAGCGCAAAGAGCAGCAGTGAAAAAGGAAAAGGACCCCACCCAAGCAAACAACTCCTTTGATCAGGGGAAGTAAGGCTGGATGAAAATAAATTAATGGGTAGGATTGGAGAAAGAGAAGTGAGGAGAGTCGAATCAAAGAGCTGTGTATCCTTGCTCTAGGTTGACCAGACAGCGAGCAGGAGACACAACGGAGTAGCAGTTAAAGGTGAAAGACGTCCGGCCTCCCCCTGCAATATTATTTTAGATCACAGCAGGAGGGGAGACCGGAAGCTGATGGACGATAGAAGAGGTGTGGACGAAGCGGGGTCTGGACAGCAAGTCGTGAGTCAGTTCTTCTTCTTTGTGGGGAGTTTGTAACCTGTCGGTTACAGGCTGCAGACCTGCAGCATTATAAACGGCACCGGTAGATCAGTCTGTTTTTGGCTGAAGTGTAGACTTCTGGGGGAAGTTTGTAGAAGTAGGAAATACTTGACTATGATAACTTTGATTCATTGAAGCGGTACCGGGTCTCGACCAGTCCGATTTTAGCAGAGCACTTATGTCCATTCACCGATAGGTTGGGAGGAAGGGTGGGGGGGGGGGGGGAGTGAGCTGCAGCAAGAAGGTGGAAAGCGAAATAGTGAAAACGGAAAAGGGCCCCACCCAAGCAAACGACTCCCTTGATTAGGAGGAGGAGTAAGCCTGGGAGATAAAAAAAGAATGCGTAGGATTGAGGAAAGAGAAGTGAGGAGAGTTGAGTCAAAGGGCCATGCCTCCTAGCCCTGTGAGGGCCATGCCTCCTAGCCCAAAGTGAAATCGACAGCATTCTATGGTCGTCTTTTGGCACTCTCCCATTTCACCAACTCTGTGCCGATATAAATAGCCATTTGATACTGGAACCAGGAATTCCACCTCTGGTTCCATACTAAAGCAATTTTCGCTCATATTTAGATTACATTGTCATTCACCTCTACTCTGCGTAGGGGTGCATCTTTTATCTTCCAGCGCACATGAACCACAACAAACAGTCGGTTCTAGTACCGCCAGACCAGACGGGATGGCCGAATGAGTTAGAGCGTCCGTCTCCCGTGCTGGCAGATCGTGGGGTCGTGGGTTCGAGTCCCGGTCGAGTCAAACCAATGATTTAAAATTGATACTTGTCGCTTCCTAGCCAGGCACTCGGCATTATTAGGATAGGGCAAGGACTGGTGTGCTCAGTGTCAGGATAATGTGACTGAGTGGGATACCAGGTCATGGTGCTGGCGGCCTGGTTTCCCAGTGGGACAGCACTATAAAGTCGCCATGAGTGCGCACTGTCACAAGTCGGTATCCATCCTGATATGACCTTAGATGTTGCTAGGACGTAAAACAACAACAAACAAACAACAAACAAACAGTACCGCCAGTAGATGTTGGTGGCACTTCGCTGTGCTGGTGGCGACATCTATGGAGAAGGCCAGTAAATAATGTTCGCTGCATTTCGCTGTCTCAGTGGCGACATCTAGTGTTTATGGTTTATAGTTATATTATTAGTTTGTTGTTTTACATCATAGCAACATCTTTTAAAATATTCCAATAAAACACATTGTGGGGAATGTGAACTTGGCTATAGGGGATTACAAATGGTATGCGACGACTTTACAATCTAAAGGGGCTGTCACATTAGGTTTTTTTGCGGGAGCGTACGGCGGCGTAAGCACGTTACGTCATATACATCGGCATATGCTGCCATATGCTACGCATACGTTATGCATATGCCGTCATACGCCATCATATGCCGATCCTCCAATAAGCCTGTTTCCTTGCTCAAAATGTTCAGCGTATGGCAGCGTATCGATCATACGCTGCTCATACGCTAGGCATATGCTATGCATATGCCGGCATAGGTTATGCATAGGTTAGGGGTACGTCGGAATAGGCTGGGCGTATGCTGGATTGACATCCGCCGGGTGTCTCTTGCGTACGCCCACGTTCTGTAAAAGTGGTGTCACACTACGGCGTATGGTGTTAGCATATGGATTTTCGACCCATATGCTGTCATACGCCGTCATACGCTTCGCATACGCTACACATATGCCGGCATATGCTGTCATACGCCCTCATACGCGCGTCCGTTCAAATTTTCGGCGTATGGCTCATACCCTGCTCATACGCTTGACGTACGCTATGCGTACGCCGACATAGGTTATGCATAGGTTGGGCATACGCTGAACTTGTCAATCACAATCGTCAAACCTCATCACAGTACGCAGTGCATAGGTCGGGATACCCTTTGAATACGCCGCCATAGGCTAGGGGTAGGTTAGGCATAGGCTGGGCGTACGCTTCATATGCTGCTGGGACCTAGTGTGTAGCATATGACGGCGTATGACGGTGTATGATGACGTATGACGGTGTATGGGTCGAAAACCGCATACGCTGGCATACGCTAATGCCATACGCCGTAATGTGACAGGGCCTTTAGGACAAATACCGATTTGTGAGAGGGCGCAATAATGGCGACTGTATAGTGCTGCCCCACTGGGAGACCAGGCTGCTAGCAACGACCTGACATCCCACTCAGTCAAATTATCCTGACACTGAGCCAACCAGTCATTGACATATCCTAATAATGCCAAGCGCCTGGCTAGGAAGTGACAGGAATAAATTGTTAAAGGGACCAGATATAGGTCGCTGAGACACTACCCATACTCTGACAAATGCTCTCCAAGCATACGTTTGCCAGTTTTCAGTTTATTCAACTAGATATGTGAGGGAAGAGTGCTGACATTGGTTGCTTCTTTTATGTTTTATTTAGTCCAGCAGCACTGACACTTTTAGACAACCATATAGAGAGAAAAATGTTAGAAATTGCAATCTAAAATGATAAATATAAAGTTCAAATGTTTATTTATCATAACCAGCTACTTTTTGTGTGAATAATTGATTAAATCATGTAGATTAATATACTTTAAAAGTTGAATTGAGAGCTTTCTGTGGCTGCCATCTTGGTGGTTGCCATGGCTTCCCCTGTGTGTGGGGAACCCCTCTAGGTCATGTGATGAGGGAATCCCACCTATGATGTCATTCATGCATCACAGACCTCAACTCTCCTCCCACATGTTCAGTGGCATGAACTGAACAAACTAAGCAAAGGTATGTTTGGAGAGCTTTTGATGCTGGATTCGTTTGTATCTGGGCGAGGTATAGCCAGCGACTTTAAGTCATATCTATAAACAAATATCGTTTGTTGTGCATTTGGTGATTTTTAAATAATAAGAAGTCTGTTTCTTTGCATGACGATAAATATTTATGCACAATAATGCTTACTAGACATAAATGATTTCCCAAATTGAAGTTGCATAGTCCGATGGTTTTGAGTGTTTGTCATTTTCTGAGATAAATACATTAGGTTTGTCATTATAGCCTATCTTACTTTAGTTTGAAGTAACTTTTATTTTAAATGGCTAACCTTTGAGATAGTTGAAGTGCAAACATGCACAATTAATTTACACAAGCAAAAGGAAAGCTTTAAAAAGATTTTTTTATGACGCCTCTAGAGCACATACATTTTCCTCATCGGCTATTGGACATCAAACATATGGTCATTCTGACATACTTTACTTTGAAGAAACATTGCCTTAGAATGCCAAACTTCAGAGACATTTGAAGTATAAACATGGAAAATTAATTTTGGAATGCTTGACAAAACTCTGACCCCATAGGATTAATTGATTGGTTTGACTCGACAGGGGTTCGAATCCCACGATCTACAAAAACAGAAGACTGACGCTCAACTTATTCGGCCATTCCATCTGGTCAGTTATCATATTAGTTAATTTATTAGCATTACTCTATAAATAAACTGTAATAGTATTTGTAGTCTCTATTTTTGTTGTTGTGATGGGGTATTTATGCTGCCCATAACGGTTAAGTCTAATGACTTGTTTTCGGCGCTAGACAGTAGTAATAGTCTTGTGACTCCACTTCTTTTTTATCACTTTTAGTTCCTGTGTAGCTAACCACTGCATGCATTCTTTCTCTGTTTGTAAGCATTCTCCCACATCCCCCAAAACCTGCAAGTTTGTCCGTTCTACCATTGGATAATTGTTTGGTTACCAATAGTTAATTTCTATGAATGTCTTCACCTTGCTGTGGTAGTGGTCATTAGGTTTTGATTGTAAGTTTAAAGTTGACCTTTTGTATGTATCATACCTAGCATCTATACCCTCTAAAACTTTGCTTGAATTATCAGTGTATTTTCTATTTATTTCTTTTTTAATTCTTTTTATTTGTTGTTGTTTATTTACCCCATTTAGTGTCATTCTTATCATGCATGATGTTGCCATCTAGCTAAAGCAATATCCAAGGGGGGGAAACAAAACAAAAGACTAGATACATTGCCTAAATGATTGTCCATCATATTTATTATAACACTTGTTGCTGTTCAAACAGTACGATACTGCTAGCTATCGTCCTACACAACTGTCAACTTTTGTTGTATACAGAACATTTTTTAATAATGAGCAAACACATTGTGGTCTCGTTGAATATTAACACCAGAGACACTGGGTGAGAGATGAGATGCTGGATTCATCACACAAACACACCCGTTCTACTCATGCGCTGTCCTGGATGGAAACTGAAGATTTCATTCAACATCTAAAGCTGTAAATATTACACCTCATATCAAACAGCGCAACACTTATACGGGCTATGCGCGTTCCTACCAGTGGTCCACGACTGGTTCATCAAAGGCTGTGGTATGTGCTGTCCTGTCTGTAGGAAAGCGCATATAAAAGACCCCTTGCTGCTTATTGGAAAAAGTAGCCTATGTGGTGGCAGCATGTTTCCTCCAAAGAAATATGTCAGAATGACCATATGTTTGACGTCCAATAGCCAATGATAAAAATGAATGTGCTATAGAGGCGTCGTTAAATAAAACAAGCTTCTTTTTGTAAATGATGGCTATGCACAGAAGATGTCCAGTTGGTTGCTTGTGTGGAATGCCGTCGATTTAGGTCCCTTGTATAAATTGAAGATTTTTACACTAGACTTTGACATAAAGAATACACTTCTTACTGCTTCAAAACAGACATGCTGTGTTCAGGACAAATGCACTTATGTCAGGGGCTATTCAAAATTAATAGATATGGGCTTGTTCAATTCTAACACCTTTAAAGTTGCATAGTCCGACCGTTTTGAGTTTCTACTTTTTTTAATTTAGTTTTTGTTTGTTTGTAGATAAATTATATTATGTTGATCATTGTAATCCATTGATTTTACCTAGAGGTAATTTTAATTGAAATGGCTAATTTTAGAGATATTTAAAGCTAAAACATGCTAAATTTATTTTGGTGTGCACGTCAAAATGCTGACACCATAGGCTTCAGCAGTAATATGTTCTATTAGATTGACTCAGTATACTCTCCCATGCAGCCACAAATGCTTAATAAATGCACCAGCATCAAAGTTACATTCGTAAGATCAAATTTAGATAAGTTGCTTTGATTTAGACAATGTTATGCTTTCATTGGACTATGCAGCGTTAAATTACAAGGTTGCTGGTTTTTTTTCAGGGGAAACTAAATTTGAAATTTTAATCAATCCTCGCCGGGCACCCAGTGCATTATTCGCTTCACACACACACACGATATCCCACATGACACGTGCATACTATCGATAATTATCAGATGTAATAATTCTAAGTTCAGGCAGCAGTCACACCTCATTATCATTTTTGTCGCCGCCAATCGGTGAATTCCACATAAGATAAATAACTCCCCCCCCCCCATCCCCCAAAAAACAACATGTGAGCAAAGGAAAAAAAAGGGAGGGGGGAAGAAGCCACCTAAAATGTGACAGACCTGAAATCGGTGGTTGATGTTGACTCAATCATTACTGATGGTTTTGTACATGATTAGGCACTGACCTGTTTACCCCTCCTTCCACAACAAATCTACAAAGAGCCCCCCCCACCCCTCCAACACGTTAGATACATGATTCACCTCTACCCAGAGTGTATGTGTGGGGGGGGGGGGGGGGGGGGAGAACAACCCTTTAGAAAAAGTGGCTCAAGTGTGGGTAAATGAAATGACCAAATAAATTCTTAAGTTAAGAAATTAAATATATTCTTCACATAAATATTCATATTTACCTGCTACTTTTGAATAGAAAACCCCCAAAACAAACATGTAGTTAATAGACTTAAAAAGTCAAATTGACAGCATTCTGTGGTCGCCATCTTGTTTTTTGTGTTTGTATTCTCGCTCATTTCACCAACTCTGTGCCAATGTTGATATACGCTGCCCACTGGAAACACCACCCCCTCCAGTTAAAGGGACCAGATATAGGTCGCTGAGAGACGACCTGTACTCTGACAAATGTTTTCAGTTTATGCAACTACATATGTGGGGGGAGGGGGTGGGGGGAAGAGTGCTGGCATTGCTTGCTTATGTTGTGTTTTATTTAGTCCAGCAGCACTGACACTTTTAGACAACCATATAGAGAGAAAAATGTTAGAAATTGGAATCTAAAATAATAAATATAAAGTTCAAATGTTTATTTATCATAACCAGCTACTTTTTTGTGTGAATAATTGATTAAATCATGTAGATTAATAGACTTTAAAAGTTGATTTGAGAGCTTTCTGTGGCTGCCATCTTGGTGGTTGCCATGGCTTCCCGTGTGCGGGGAACCCCTCTAGGTCATGTGATGAGGGAATCCCACCTATAATGTCATTCATACATCACATACCTCAACTCTCCTCCCAGATGTTCAGTGGCATGAACTGAACAAACTAAGCAAAGGTATGTTTGGAGAGCTTTTGATGCTGGATTCGTTTGTATCTGGCTGAGGTATACCCGGCGACTTTAATTCATACTATAGCAGGTTTCGCTCAGATTAACAGAGGGTTGTTATTCATCCTTACTATGGGTCGGGTGAATCGTTTATCTACCCAACACATATGGTCCTGTTGGATACACTGCTTATTCTACAACAAACTCCACAACATGTACGTATATCAGGGATGAAAGTAGACTCGGCAAAAAAGGCGGAAATGCGGAAAATCTCCCATAGGTTTAGCATTGTCAGGGAATCGCGGAAAATTCCCGGAAGGTTAGATCTCATACATATTGATATATGCTGATTGTGCTTCGGTATTTGAAGCACATATTAGTAGTATTCGCTCATAGTGCTGCGGCGTCTGCACCACATATTAGTTAGTATACGGTGATGGTGCTGCAGCGTTTAACAATGTATTAGTATACACTGATAGTACTGCAGCATTGCAGGAGGGGCTTACAGAAAAAATCCCGGAAATCCGCGAAATCGCGGAGATCTTTCATCCCTGGTATATATATATAACACACTTGGAATAGTTCAACCAGCTCTGATACTCTTTATTTATATACGTTTATATATATATATATATACAACGTCTAACCGACCACCTCCCAAGATCGAAGTCTCCCCTATATCGATCGCTTTATTTGGGTCCCATACGATCGCCCATACAATACCATTGTAACGATAAAAAAAACCTCCAGAATCCTCCCACCTCTGTAAATTGACCATTTAAGTCAGTCCCATAGTCGGTCGATTTAGATAGGTTTTTACTGTTAATATATATTTGTTAATTTTGTATTTATTTTGTTGGTTGGTTGGATGCACATAATTATTTATTGACCATCCTCCCTGCTAGATTTCTCTCTCATAAATATAGACATAACGGTAACTTTACACGAATACAATGCCAATGGCTAGCTCTAGCTTCCTAAGTAACATTTACTGGATACAGCATTTACAGGTGAATCTCACAGAGCTTGTAAACGCTAAGTCTAAAAATAGTAACCTGTGCCGTTACTATGTTACGGTAATTCATCACGCACACAACAATTGACCAATACAAACAGCACACATCTCACACCATCACCTATTATCCACAAAGTATTTCTTCTCCACTCTTTAGAGGGAGTGCATGTGACGTCATCACTTAGCAATCAGTGGTCAGCGGGCTGCCATCTTGGATTACGAGCACCCTCCCTAGCCATGTTGTGAATGCATGCAGATGCAGTAAAACAGAGTTTTCTTGTGTTCTGGGCAGTTTACATCCAATGTGTTTACTTACAACGCTTTAGCAACAACCTCTGAGGCCAAACTGCTCAAAACAGTGACAAATAAACCAACAAATCAGTAAATAACCACAGTGTAGGCAGTTGTAAGCCTTCTGTATGTCATCCAACATGGCCACCAAAAGTTGCCTTGTGACGTCATTGCACCCCCTCTATAACTTATAAGTATAAGACAGTTTGCCGTCTCTTTGCAGAGCGTTTAATAACAATGATAACAAACATGGCCGACTGGCATTGGTGTCGCCATCTAGTAACAGAATAACGCACTGCTAGCGCTACACAGACGCCACCTAGCGGAACACTAACAAAACACAATCTAAGTCCTATTTTATTATTACACAGAGCACATTCATATGGTGCTTCTTCTAACACTGTTGTCACAACGCGGAATGTGGGTGTATCATCATTATCATCATGATCATCATTATTATTGCTAGTCTTAGATTTATTTAATAATCATAAGGACTTTGTGATTCAAGTTGAATCCCATACCGATTATCGAACCACTCGTGGCAGCTAGGCCTTACTACTGCTAGTAGTGCTACTGCTCATTACTTACCACTACTATTACTACTGATACCATTACTATAAAACTAGATTCGATTTTCTACAATTACACAGCATCTTTGCAAAGGCCAAGCACAATGATTAATTCCGTATACCCAATATGTAAACACATCCCATACTGCACAGTGCGGGCATTGTGGGATAGGGTACATCCTGTTATCCAGGCACCACACCCACAAGATAATGCAATAAGTCAATAAGTCAATTCACACTATTCACACTGGAGCCATGTTGAAACCAGACTGAGGGCACTTACGCGTCTGCGAGGCGCCGCTGTATGAAAAGTCATGTGAATACTTTTTTTTCAACCAAAACCTCTCGAAATCACTCAAATTTGAGGGTATTCATTTTTGAAACTAACATATTCATCTTTGCATACCTGTTTTCTATCTATTGGCCAATTTCCCACGAAGATTAGGTGACCCTTGCATGGTGATTTTTCCCATTCTTTAACTACAATGTGACTGTCAACTTCAAGTCTGCATAGTTATGGTGGTATCATGTAATGCAGCACTGTCAGCGTAGTTATCTGTGCAACACAGTTAAAAAAACTAGTCTTAGTAATTACAAATTAATAAAAGCTTTAAAAGGGTCAAAATATATTTGATAAATATATATATATTAAGAAAGTTATGCAATTTTGAATTTAAGAAAAGATTGGCAGCCAAGGTGAGTGACTTTGTTGACATTGCCTACTGAAATGCATCTGATTATGACTCAATCTTCATGAAAATTGACCAATAAATAGAAAAAAGGTGAGCAAAAATAATTACGATAGTTTCAAAAGTTAATATCTTCAAATGTTACTCCTTTAATTTATGTAGTAGTTCATACACATCGGCACACAGTAGTGTCTTATGGCCATTTCCAATACCGACGCTTACTCAGCCTCGTTCTGATACCTAATTAGGTCGCGCTTGAATAGTGTGAATACTAGACTTCAGGGGCCGTATGCACCAATCGGGGATAGGCTTAGCCGGAGTTAAGGCTCTAGCCGCGGATAGCTACCGCAGGGTAGCGGCGGGTTGGCGAAATGTGTGAATCGGTATGCACCAATGTTTTAGCCGCTGCGGATAGCTAACCGTGAGTTTATTTATAGATTTGGGAATTCCCTCTGCGTTTGTACCCATATATTAGGCTCAAATATATTAAATGCTATCATATTTAACAGAATTAGATACGCAATAAGTGAGATTTGAAGAAATTAACCCTAAATTCGATAGCAATATTAACGCTGCCGCCGTAACGGCGGCGATATTACTAGTTATATTTTCGAATCGACGAACGTAATGTAAACAAATCGCCGCAACCGCCGCATCGACGTCGCGTTCCATACTGGCGGCGCCGGCAGTTTGTTTACTGTACGATCGTCGATTAGAAAATATAACTATTAATATCGCCGCCGTTACGGCGGCAGCGTTAATATTGCTTCGAATTTAGGGTTAAATTGATAAAATTTCACTTATTGCGTATGTAATTCTGTTAAATATGATCGCATTCAATAGATTGAGAGCCTCACACGCACACTAACCGCCCCGGCTAGGCGTAAAACCTGATTTGAAACAGGGGTAGCTTAGCCGAGGCTACGGTCGGTGGTTAGCCCTAACTCCGATTGGTGCATACCGAATTTTCACTTTTAGCCCTGCGGGGATACCTTAGCCGCGGTTAAGGCCCTAACTCCGTTTGGTGCATACGGCCCCAGAGATACTGAAGCTGGGACCCAGCAGGCGACTAATCAGGCTAGGGTGGAGTGGGAGCACACTGCATCAATTCAGAAAACTGCTGCAGTGTAGACACAGGGGGCATACACTGTGGTAGCACACACAGAGTTAATGGAGGTTGGTTGGTTGTTGGAGTTTTACTTTCTGGCAGCATCTAAGGTCAAATCAGGACAGGCAGCGTTAATGGCGTGTTTGGGGGTTTGTCTGGTCAGTTTTGTCATTAGGAACCTTTTTTTTTTAATGGGTTTAAAGTAACTTTACAAAATAGGGGGTGCGACTTTAGCACGTGATCTGCCAGGACTTAAAGTTGCATAGTCCGATGGTTTTTCATTTCTGTATTTTTTTTCTGAGATAAATATATTAGATCGATCACTAGTATCTACTTTACATTAGTTCAAAATTAATTTTAGTTTAAATGGTAAACTTTTTAGATATTTTGAGTGCAAACATGGAAAATGCCAAAACTCAGGACACCATAGACTTCTGCAGTAACAGGTTCTGTTAAATTGACTCAGTATTGCCTTCTACGCAGAAACAAATGCTTATTAAGTGCATCAGTATCTAAGTTAGATATGTCAAATCAAATTTAGATAATTAGTTTGGTTTTGAAAAAATGATATTTCATCGGACTATGCAGCTCTAACCGTAACCCTAAACAGGTAGTTAAATATACAGGTGAAGTCAGGTCAGGTGGGGGTCTTCTATGATCCCAATTTTTTAACAAACCTTTTAGGGTTAGAGGTAAGGTTGAAGTCCCGGTAGACCACATGCTAACGTAGAACTGAATAGGGTCTATATTGAAGGGTTGGATTGGGAAGGACTCCGCCCCACTTCCGGCTGTGTACACACCCCGGGTCGTAGCTTCAGTCCTTCCTCAACAACCAGCAGACAGTACCTGTGAGCACACACATTCCTAATTATGCACAATGTACTACAACAGATAATCCCCATTCAAAAAACTTAAAAAAAGATGGGCTTTGTTCTGGCTTAATTTACTTGACTACCGCAGTACCTGTCTTCAGTAACTGCTGTCATAAAATAATCCTTGCAATGCGCAAACAATTTTTCAACGAAGAAATTGTCTTAGGCTTCATTTGATTGTCCCTCTGATGACAGGGCATCTGCCATGTCAGGACAATGCTGGTCTAAATGCAGAGTTGTCCGTTGGAGACAAACAGGTGCTACTGTGCTTAGCTGGTGTTCCTTTGGTGCTACAGATGGGTGTACCCAATTCCTGAACACCCCACACGGCATTATGGGATTGGTCAAGATCCAGCTCAGTATGTATGAATAGACTATATCACTGTTCCAGCGGCGCGTTGCATTGTGGGATTGGTCAGAGCAAAACAACCCCCCCAAACGCACATGGCACATGCTAATACACTGGGTGCAGGTATGAAATGTGCTAGTTTCAGCTCATCTCAGCTCTTGTTTGAAACATAGAATACCAACTAAAAAAATATATATAATAAATTCAGATATTAATCTTTCATCCAGCATTGCATTTCCATCAATAAAATCAACACATCTTATGCCATGTGCATTTAGATTTAGAAAGATCTAGGCACTCAGACTAGTGTTAGAGCCATAGCCAGAGTACTCAATGCATTGTCAATGGCAGTGAGCAATCTCCATACAGAAAAAGTAAAATATTGATAAAACCACACCACCTAGGCACAAACCTCTTGGAATACATATAGAAAACATGTTTAAGAAAAGGATTATATTAAATTTATAAGGTTAGGGTTTTGGATTTCTATTAATTTTGAATAAAACTGACATTTTTCAATGCGCGTATCGGCAAACTCAATGGCCGTACGCCTTTGCTTTGCTCCCAAGGCCGTTTTCAGCACATGCGCAGTCGGAACCGTGATGTAGTCTATTTACATATATGTATGTATTCATATATATGTGTATATATGTGTATGTACATGTATGTATGCATGTGTGTACATATGTATGTATGTATTTACATGTATGCATATATGTGTCTGTATGTGTATGTGCATGTATGTATGCATGTATGTATGCATGTATGTGCATACATATATAGGCATGTGTGTATGTATGTTTGTTTGGAGTTTGACGTCCTGGCAACATCTAAGGTCATATCAGGACGGATGTATGTATGTAAGTATGTATATATATGCATGTATGTATTTGTGTATTCATGTGTGTATGTGTGTATCTATGTATGTATGTGCGTATGTATGTGTGCATGCATGTATGTATCTGTGTGTGTATGTATGCATGCATGTATGTATATATACGTACGTATGTATGCATTTTAGATATTTAGTTCTTCAAGTCCTAAGCAAGGTTCTCGATAGGTGAATGCATATATGTATGTGTGTATGTCTGCATATATTGTACGCATGTATGTATGTATATATGAAGAGTTCAGGCGCAAAACCACGTAAACGCCAATAAAAGAAAACAAAAAAACATTGGAATCAAACCTTCAAAAATCTTTCCTTTTTGTTGTTGATATATTCCTTCGCTGTTGTTCATTGCTCCATAACGATGAGATCATATGAAAAGTGAAATTAGTGAGAATTAAACTTATTTTCAGGTAAGTCTTTTACTTTAAACTACATTTTTGGATTCGCCTTACGGGAATTTGCGCCTGAACTCTTCATATGTGTATGTATGTATGTATGTATGTATGTATGTATGTATGTATGTATGTATGTATGTATGTATGTATGTATGTATGTGTGTATGTATGCAGGGGCATAGCTGGACCTTTAACGATGTGTACTCCTAATTTCGGCAGGGTGTTTAGGGGGCCGCTTAAGCTTAAGCTGGCGGATTTTACACATTTTAGATTTAAGTTTTCGACACTCCGGACTACCACATGCCTCCTCTCTCTCTCTCTTTTTATTATTTTTTAATTGAATTTTTTTTTGGACAAAACGATGTGGACGTTTTGGATTATGCGCGTACGCCTAGCTACGCCCCTGGTATGTATGTATGTATGTATGTATGTATGTATGTATGTATGTATGTATGTTGGACATTTAGCTCTTCAAGTCTTGAGCAAGGTTCTCGATAGGTGAATAAGGCAATCCTAATCTTTCACAAATCTCAACGCAACACATCCTTGGATAACAACACCAAGGCCCGTGTTAAATATAATATGTATTATTTGGCACAACATGAATGACAAATAAAACTGGACTACTTTCTAATCTTCCTACTACTGGACAATCTAGTCTCGCACAATCCGAAAACTAATAAAGATGCTCGCAATGCAAGTCTGTCCCAGTTAAAACCTGTAAACATGCAGGAATTGGTTGATTGCTTAAAGCTGTCCGATGAAATATCAAATTTTCAAAACCAAACCAATTATCTAGATTTGATTTTACATATCTAACTTAGATACTGATGCACTTATTAAGCATTTGTTTCCGCGTAGAAGGCAATACTGAGTCAATTTAACAGAACCTGTTACTGCAGAAATCTATGGTGTCAGAGTTTTGGCAAGCATGCCAAAACTAATTTTCCATGTTTGCACTCAAAATATATCCAAAGTTTACCATTTAAAATAAAAGTAACTTTGAACTAGTGTAAAATAGATACTAGTGATCGATCTAATATATTTATCTCAGAAAAAAATACAGAAATTCAAAACCAACGGACTATGCAACATTAAAGTCGCATAGTCTGATTGGGTTTTGAGTTTCTGTCATTTTCTGAGATAAACATATCAGGGTCATCGTTATAATCTACCCTACTTTCATTTGAAGTAACTTTTATTTTAAATAGCTAACTTTGGAGATATTTGAAGTGCAAACAAGCAAAATTAGTTTCGGCAAGCTTGCCAAAACTCTGACACCCTAGGTTTCTGCAGTAATATGTTCTATTAAATTGCCTCAGTATTTCCCTTCTATGTGGTGACACATGCTTAACAAGTGCACCAGTATTTAAGTTAGATATGTAGAACAAAATTGAGATACTTGTTTTGGTTTTGAAAATGTGATGCTTCATCGGACTATGCAGCTTTAACAGTAGGGTCGGTGGCGTAGCTGTAGGGGAGTGACCGGGAGAGCAACTGCTCCCCTTGAGCACATTCTTCAAAAGTGGTGCCTTTTCAACAATTTTTTTAAACTCTTTAGTCCCATTGTGCGATAAAATTTGTATCATCGTTGTGTTTTGATTTAAAGTACAAAGTCACAATTACATACTTCCCTTATGCCTAGGTCACAAATGCTGCGGTCGCCGTACGGTGCTACGGTCTGTGGTGTGGCTTTCAGTTTATGCAAATGTTATGGCATTATTGTCTGCAGTTTATCTAATCACAAATTGTATGGTCATCGCAAGGCATAGGTCACCGTACAGCGCCATATATATTTTTGTGTGTCGCCAAACAACCGCAGATAAGACAATTTAAAGACATTTTAAGACATTTTGGTATTCACAATACCTATACAAACCTATTATTCTGTTAACAATAGAAATTGGCGGGATTCCGGCCTGCGACGTTGCAATTTTCCAAAGTTAAGATAACTCTGACTTTAAAAAACCGCCACACCTTGCAGCGAACAAAAAACCGCCGTAACGCATTTGTGACCGAGGCATTAACACTGTATCTTTCTTGTGTTTAGATGTTAAATACTAAATAAAAATGTATAATGAATTAACAATTAATTTGGTATGCATCGACTCGTGGCGCGTTTTTTATGCCCTCCTAATTTCGGAACCTGGCTACGCCCTTGAGTAGGGTATTCTGGGTGGGAAAGTAACACCTTTCTTTTAACCTGGAATCTTCTTCTTCTTCTTCACCAGATTAATAACAATGCTGCGAGTGGACCGATCCCCAAGAGGAGATCGCGCAGGCAAAATATAAAATAACAAAACTACACCACTCACACCACTCCTGGAATAAAAACATTTTGTGTAGCATCAAAGGCATTTGTGTGTGTATTGTAAAATGTGGAAAAGATACGCTCTAACCTGTGAGAGTGCTGTGTTTGTATACCATTCAGAAAGAAAAGACAACAGTAATAGTATTGTCTCTCTATTCCTTTTGTAATTATTGCTTCGCGAATTGGCATGGTGGAACACCAGGTGGTGCATGTGGATGAGCTAACTGAGGCCGTAATCGATTAACACCACCCGGGCGACTCGGGTCACCCGAGTTTGTCAGAATTTCAAATAGAACACGGCGAGTGGAGTCGACAAATACAAGTGCCGTGAGCAAAACGACCCGACCTGAGTAACCCACCTCTTGGTTGGAGTGGCTAGGAGCGATGACGTCACATTTGCGCTGGTGCCGCCCTGCAGGATAACAGCCACCGGTACCAGTCATACATGTTTTTTTGGGGTAATAACATAGATTAATGAAACGGAAATATAACTAAACTATGCCATCATAAAACACTCTAAATCCTATTTTGCTGTAGTTATATCGGTTATTAAAAAAAAAAAAAGGTTTTGGACTAAGCCACCATTTTTTCCACCCCGAACGTGGAAAAGTGTATTCGATTATTCGACCCGAGTCTGTACGATGTGCGCATGCGCCAAAAAGTGGCTCGGGTGACCCGAGTTGATTAATCGATTACGCCCTGAGCGAACTCACTCACCACTGTGTGGAATACGCGGTCCTTCAGTATAGACAGGACAGCCTAGAAGTAAGAAGTAAGAAGTGACACCGCAATGACTTCACTTGGAGCGAGGGAAGGAGGTAGGGAGAGGGAGTCGGGGGAGGGGAGTAGGGGAGGGAGAGGGGGAGGTAGTTTTTGCTCGAATTTAAAGCTGCATAGTCCGATGAAATATCAAAACAAAACCAATTATCTAGATTTGATTTGACATATCTAACTTAGATACTGATGCACTCATTAAGCATTTGTTTCTGCGTAGAAGGCAATAAATAGTGAGTCAATTTAACAGAACCTGTTACTGTAGAAGTCTATGGTGTCAGAGTTTTGGCAAGCTTGCCAAAACTAATTTTCCATGTTTGCACTCAAAAAATCTCAAAAAGTTTACCATTTAAAATAAAAGTAACTTTGAAGTAATGTAAAGTAGATATTAGTGATCGATCTAATATATTTATCTCAGAAAAAATACAGAAATTCAAAACCATCGGACTATGCAAATTTAAGCAGGGTTATCATTCACCTGTACTCTGGACAGGGGTGAATCTTTTATCTAATCTCCCTCAGGCTATCTCTCCATATCAATGTGAACGTGTTTGAGGGGAATGGGCAGGAAATACCTTACTTCCCTCAGCTCCAAGTCATCCCAACGGAATGTGCAGGCAACAAATTATATAATTACAATCACATGGACTCCCAACTACCAGTGTTGAGTTCAATTTAAAACACACGCGCAACCCCTCCCCGCTTCGCCCCCCTCCCAACAAATACCAACAAGCACAAGCTTTCTTTTTCATTTCAAAAGAGAGAGAAATAACAAAAATGATTCATCAAAGGAATGACTTAATAGTTGCGCCCAAAATAGTACGCGACAGAGAAAAATAAAACACCCCCAAAAAACCCCAGCTTTCCTGTAAACCAGACATTAATCAGTCAGGTCTGCAGTAGTACCCGGTTTGGTGTCACGTGACGTCACCAACTGTGACGTCACGCGAATCACAATCGACTCATCCAGTTTGATTATCACGTGGTACACACATTTCATTGGAGCTCCACTTCAAGTTGCATAGTCTGATGTAAATATAAAATATTCAAAACCAAAACTCTTATCTAGATTTGATTCTACGTATTCAACTTAGATACTGGTGCACACATTAAACAGTTGTTGCTGCATAGAAGGGTGTAATACGTCAATTTTAATAGAACCTGTTACTACTTAAGCCTACGGTGTCAGAGTTTTGGCATGCTTGCCAATATTAATTTGGCATATTTTGATGTCAAATATCTCCAAAGTTAGCCCCTTAAATTAAATGTTACTTCAAACTAAAATAAAGTAGATTATATCGATCAGCATAATGTATTTATCTTTTTTTTTAAATGCCTGAAACTCAAGAGCATCGGATTAGACAACTTTAAAGTTGCATAATCCGATGGTTTTGAGTTTCTGTCATTTTCTGAGATAAATATATTAGGTTCATATTTATAATCTATTTTACTTTAGTTTGAAGTAATTTATATTTTAAATTGCTAATTTTTTAGATACTTTAAATGCAAACATTGAAAATTAATGTTGGCAAGCACACCAAAACTCTGACACTATAGCCTTCTGCAGTGACAGATTCTATTAAATTGACTCAGTATTTTGCTGCAACAAATGCTTAATAAGTGTATCAGTGTCTAAATTAGATATGTAGAATCAAATCTTGCATTGGTTAAAAAAAAAAGTGGATGCTTCCACCAGACTATGCAACTGTAAGCCGTTAAAGCATAACTTTTACCCAACTTTTACTCGGACAAATCTAAAAGCATGTCGGAATGCAAGCACACAAACTAATGCTAGATTAGGTCACACTCGATCTAATCCACAAACAGACCCCCCCCCCCCCATACCCCCAACTCATTATACATTGAGTGGGTATTGGGATGGGGGGTTGTGATCTAGCAACATCTGAGGTCATATAAGGACGGGACTCTCAAATATGAGACCTATTCAATTTCTGACCTACTCAACCATTTTATCTTTAATTTTCTTTCTTTTTAGACCACCACAATTCATTTTCGTAATCATTCACTTCTGGATCATTGTGGTTTTTAAGTTTGATAAGCTTCTCAACATGTCGCTGGTAATTAAGAATCTGTTAGAAACAGTGTCTTGACGTTGTTATTTACGTTAAGGTTTACACCCCTCCCTCCCATCCACCTGCTATAGAACAAAAGGCTAGATGTATTGATCAATAATTAGAAGCGATATTATCTTTGCCGAAAGAAACTTCTGCAAGCCAGGAGAGGCTCATTTGTATTATTGTCTGCCTAGCTTAGTTCCAATATGCTAATTAGGTCACGCCATCATTGTTTCCATTGCATTCCGTCATACTCATCGATCAATAATTAGAAGCGACATTATCTTTGCCGAAAGAAACTTCTGCAATCCAGGAGAGGCTCATTTATATTGTCGTCTGCTTAGCTTAGTTCCAATATGCTAATTAGGTCACGCCATCATTGTTTCCATTGCATTCCGTCATACTCATCGATCAATAATTAGAAGCGACATTATCTTTGCCGAAAGAAACTTCTGCAATCCAGGAGAGGCTCATTTATATTGTCGTCTGCTTAGCTTAGTTCCAATATGCTAATTAGGTCACGCCATCATTGTTTCCATTGCATTCCGTCATACTCATCGATCAATAATTAGAAGCGACATTATCTTTGCCGAAAGAAACTTCTGCAAGCCAGGAGAGGCTCATTTGTATTGTCGTCTGCCTAGCTTAGTTCCAATATGCTAATTAGGTCATGCCATCATTGTTTCCATTGCATTACGTCATACTCATCGATCAATAATTAGAAGCGACATGATCTTTGCCGAAAGAAACTTCTGCAAGCCAGGAGAGGCTTGTTTGCATTGTCATCTGTTTAGCTTAGTTCCAATTTGCTAATTATTTCACACCGTCATCGTTTCTGTTGCGCTACATCCTGACTGAGCCAGCTTTTCTTACTTCCAATGCTTGTTGAAGAGTTCCATAAAAGAGTCGTAGATCATGAAGGTGATGCCAACATCCAGACACACTCGGGACAGACGCGGGATGGTGCCTTTGTAAAACCTGGAGCAGAAAATGCACAAATAAAGTTACATAGTCCTATACTTTCCGGTTTCTGCCTATTTTTAGATACAAATTTGAAGTTGATCGATTGATTGGCAGGTTGGTTGTTGGAGTTTTACGTTCTGACAACATGTAAGATCATATCAGGACAGGCACCGACTTGTGACAGGGCGCACTCATGGCAACTTTATAGTGCTGCCCCACTGGGAGACCAGGCCACCAGCACCATGACCTGATATCCCATTCAGTCACATTATCCTGACACTGAGCTAACCAGTCCGTGCCCTATCCCATTAATGCGAAGCACCTGGCTAGGAAGTGACAAGTATAGATTTTTAAGTCAGTGGTTTGACTCCACCAGGGTTCGAATATATAATATAAATCTAAACAACATAAATTACCGGACATAGTAAAAGCTTAGCTCGGCATAATACTCCTGGAAGGTATTTCTAGGATTTAACCACATCCACTTTGTACAAAGTAAGTACTTACGCTCTAGGACCTTCGTGTTTCATTATCTGATATCCACAATCAAAAGTGTTCTTGTATTTAGTGGCTTGAAGTCCCTGGAATTAAAAATAAAATAATAATAATAATAATAGGACGAACAAGTTACAGTAGCACCTTTCTTCACCGACACCTGTGATCAGCGAACCCCAGCCATATGCAAACAACTTGTTAAATGTACAAACTTGTACAGGGTTTCATTTGATTGTCTCTATCGTTACTCAGTACTGAAAGAGACAAAGTTTGGTACTAAATACCCCACATGTCGCTACTCAGTACCGAACGAGACAAAAGTTTGGTACTAAACACCCCACATGTCGCTACTCAGCACCGAAAGAGACACAGTTTGGTACTAAATACCCCACATGTCGCTACTCAGCAATGAAAGTGACAAAGTTTGGTACTAAACACCCCACATGTCACTACTCAGCAATGAAAGAGACAAAGTTTGGTACTAAACACCCCATGTGTCGCTACCCAGCAATAAAAGAGACAAAGTTTGGTACTAAACACCCCACATGTCGCTACCCAGCACCGAAAGAGACAAAGTTTGGTACTAAACACCCCACATGTCACTACTCAGCAAGGAAAGAGACAAAGTTTGGTACTAAACACCCCACATGTCGCTAATCAGCACCGAAAGAGACAAAGTTTGGTACTAAACACCCCACATGTCGTTACTCAGCAATGAAAGAGACAAAGTTTAGTACTAAACACCCCATGTGTCGCTACCCAGTACCGAAAGAGACAAAGTTTGGTACTAAACACCCCACATGTCACTACTCAGCAATGAAAGAGACAAAGTTTGGTACTAAACACCCCATGTGTCGCTACCCAGCACCGAAAGAGACAAAGTTTGGTACTAAACACCCCACATGTCGTTACTCAGCAATGAAAGAGACAAAGTTTAGTACTAAACACCCCATGTGTCGCTACCCAGCAATAAAAGAGACAAAGTTTGGTACTAAACACCCCACATGTCGCTACCCAGCACCGAAAGAGACAAAGTTTGGTACTAAACACCCCACATGTCACTACTCAGCAATGAAAGAGACAAAGTTTGGTACTAAACACCCCACATGTCGCTACCCAGCAATAAAAGAGACAAAGTTTGGTACTAAACCCCCCATGAGTCGCTACCCAGCAACGAAATAGACAATGTTTGGTACTAAACACCCCATGTGTCGCTACCCAGCAACGAAATAGACAATGTTTGGTACTAAATACCCAAGCAACACGGGGTAATGAAATATTTGCGGCGTATGTGCACAGGATCAGAATTGTTCTGCTTCCAACAAAAATAAAGCAGAAATCTTCCGGGAAATTCGCCATGAGGGGAAATGACCCATATGCTCAAGAAAACCCCCCCGGAAATCCTTTTTCTTTAAATCGGAAATCCAAAAATAAATCGGAAATGATGAAAAATCGGAAATCCACAAAAAAATTGGAATTCCACAAAAAATTGTTCATCTTTAAAAAAGGGTGGGCTTCATTCAGATTTAAAGAAGCTTGGACTTGCTAATTATTTCTTCCTCTTTTTATATTTTTATTGAGTTATCAATTATAAAAAAAAGACATACCTGCATTCTTGTTTTGATAACATCAAGCGGAGTGTTTCCGAACACAGACACTGCGCCTGCCATGGCTCCGAAGCACCCGGTGAGCAGCTTGGGAACAGTCTTGGTGCTGTCACCATCCCGGTATGCGTCCTTCAGCGACTCAACGACAAAGAAGCGCATCGCCTGGTTCGAACCCTGCTTCATCATCGTCGCTGTAAGTCCTTGGTAAACGCCTCGGAATCCTGCAAGCAGACACCAAACACAGGTCACACTCGAAGTATGTACGGGAGTTTTGTTCCCGGTCGAGTCAAACCAATGACTTATAAAATTGATACTTGTCGCTTCCTAATCCTAGCCTAGCGCTCCGCATTAATAGGATTAGGGCAAGGACTAGTTAGCTCAGTGTCAGGATAATGTGACTGAGTGGGATATTGGGTCATGGAGCCAGCGGCCTGATTTTCCAGTGGGGCAGCACTATAAAGTTGCCATGAGTGCACACTGTCACAAGTCTGAACCCATCCTGATATGACATTGGATGTTGCCAGGATGGAAAACTCCAACAACAAACTAACCAACCTATTTGTAATCACCTCCCCACCCGCAAAGATTTTTCACATGTACTCACACAAAGACGCATGTCCTTTAGTTTATATTAGACATGTACTCAGATATTTCATTATTCAAACAAATATTTTCTTAATTACAGTCATGGATTCAATCAATCAATAGTTCCGTCCTCTAGTCAAGGGTTGGATGCAATGGTTCTCCACTTGTCCCGATGGTGTGCTGTTCTGATAGACTGTGAATAATTCAAGCCTGTCTACTGTGAAATATTTGTAAACCATGATGTTCTCCCTCTCCCTCTGCTGCCATTCACCTTCCCTTCCAACAATGTATGGTATATTGAACTCTGACGAATGATGTGGCCAAAATAAATAAGTTTCGGCAAACAAGCTTTTCTTATTTTAAATTTTTCTGAGAACTTCTTTGTTGGTGATCTTCTTTGTCCATGATATTTTCATCATCCTTCGATAAGTCCACATCTCAAATGCTGCTAAACGTTTGTACATTTTCTTAGAGATTGTCCATGTCTCAGCCCCATACATTAGAGTAGACCACACATGGATTAAGCAGCCAAAATTTCAACCACAGATAATTGGTCTTCCTCATTCCACTGCTCCCTGCCCTATCCTAGTAATGTGGAATGCCAGGCTACGTAGCAACACGTATAAATTTTTAAGACATTGGTTTGACTCAGCCATGATTAGACATTTCGAGACCTGCCACATGGAAAATGGGCGCTCAACTCATTCGGCCAAGTCGGGCTATAACATGTCACGATGATATCTAACGGAGTCTGTCTCAAAAGGTGATAACTCTTCTTTTTTTTTGTCCATTGAAACAATTGACACAAAACAGCACAGAAACGGTTACACTGAAAACACAAGGACATTTGCTTCAAATCAATATGTATTCTATTGGGATTATGAAACACCAAGTAAAAAACAAATCAGTTTATCCTGAGCCAATGCATAAGCAGATAGTATGTTGATCGTTACAATGGACAAAGTTTTGTCCCATATTGCTTAGCACCTTTTGAAACAGTCTCAACTGTATCGGTCCCCATGCTAGTAACCATAGCGACACACTATTCAACGGAGCAGAAATCAGGTCATGGTGCTGGCGGCCTGGTCTCCCAGTGGGTTAGCACTATAAAGTCGCCATGAGTGCGCACTGTCAATGTCACAAGTCGGTACCCATCCTGATATGACCTTAGATGTTGCTAGGACGTAAAACTATCAACAACCAACCAACAGAGCAGAAAGAGGATGCGGTATCAAAATAAACGACGCTGCTTACCTTGCTCCGCGATGATGGTGCGCACACCGTGGTAAAAGCCTTTAAAGCGTGGGTTGGCGGTGGCCTGGTCGTTGATGAATTTCACCTTTACAGTTTCCATCGGGGTCACCGCCAGGATCGCCTCGCAGATGCCAGCACCTGAAAGGCGGACAGTCAACTTTAATTAAAGGCTGTTTATGTGTAGTATAAAGGATTTATACAAATATTATTATTATGGAACCTTTATATGATATATATATATATTGCATGTCAGATTAGAACCTCCAAACCCCAAGCTTGCGCGCTGAGCGGTGTTGGCGGGCAGGTTAAAGCTGGGCGCCCATTGGCTGCTCGGTGGCGGCGGTGGTGGGAGTCGCTCTCCCCAGTCTTCAAAGGTCATATGCCTAAATAAGGGTGAAGTGACCAACGGGTACTGGGACAGGAAGCACCTGCTGACCAGCTGCCTTTGCTTACCTGTCCCCACGGGCAATAGGGCGCCACGTCGCTCCAACTGCACACAATATAGAACCTTCCGGAATCAGCAAAACCAATACACATTCATCTGACCCGCTTATATAATATTTGCATAAAGGTAAGCATTTATAGACAAACATATATATATATACAAACACTTATATAATATATATATATATAGGCTCTATAATATATTATGGGAGTATAAACAAAGGACAGACCACCTCCTAGTTAATCCCTCGCTAAGCAATATGCATGATTTCGCTGCTGGTGCCCTCAGCGCGCAGCCAAACTCCAGCATATACCATCACTGTGAGACGGATTTTAAACTTTACTCGGTGGGTTATGTATTATATCTCTTGACAGACGATACAAACTTCTCTTCAACCAGCTCCGTCTCCTTGTTGTCTCTGTTATGCATGAAGCCTGTTTATACTCATATAATATATACACCGTATATTTATTTATGTGATGTATAAAAGTTATGCGAGTATAAAGGCACGTAAGGGAAGATCCCCTATATTGATCACCCATATATTGTGTACTACTTTATTGGTGACCCCTTTTCAGTGAGACAGGTGGCGCCACCACCCCACACCACTACCAGTGCCACGAACACTGTCACTCATGCACTGGCATTATATCCCCTAAAGGCCCTGTCACATTAGGGTTTTTTGCGGGAGCGTATGGCGGCGTAGGCGCGTTATGTCATATACGTCGGCATACGCCGTATACGCTACTCATACGCTACTCATATGCCGCCAGAAGCCGGCTTATGTGAAGAGTATGAGGCATACGCCGCCATACGCTTTCATAAATCCGTCCGTCCAAATTTTTTTGTGCATGTTCAAAAAAACTCGACCTATGAGGGCGTATGGCCCATACTGTCAAAAAATGTCACAGCACGCTCCCATACGCTCCTCGTACGCTCCTCGTAGGTTCCACATACGCTCAAAACCACCCGAAAGTTCACCGAAGGTCATCATAGGCCGGCACCAGCACGGCGTACATAGGTTTTCAATACGCTCCCGCCATACGCCGTAATGTGACAGGGCCTTAAGCCAGAGAATTTATCATCTCAACCCACTTCCTTGTCTTGTCTCCTTATTGTACTATAGCACAGACTTTATATATGTATATATATTTATATGCTTTGAACTGTTACTTACCCTAAATATACAGATATGTTTTGTTGTCACTTGAAAACTCACCGAGACCACATAGTAATTTTTTCCCCGCCGTTAAGTTGCCGTTGATATCTACGCTCCTCTTCTTAAACTCCTCAAAAGATCCGAATCTGAAATTTTCGAGAAGAAAAGAAGAAAATTTGTTATAAATATGCAACGAGTCATCACATATATAGATATCAATAATAAATAGTAAATAATACAGTGAAGCCCCGTTATAACGAGATCAGATTTAACGCGAATTCGGATGCAAGTTCAACTACAGAGGCACACAATCACTGACGTGGGTGACAATACTTTTATTACAACGTTTGTCTGGTTGGGAAATGCCCTGCCCATATACATCTAAATCAAAGAAGATTTTCCCGGTCGCCTTGTAGTACTACAGTATAACCCCATTAAACCAAGCTCGGTTGAACCAAACGATCGGTTAATCCAAACTTCTTTTGGCGGCCGGCAAAATACTATCATTTATCATATCAAAACAGTTGGCTAAACCAAAGTCGGTTAATTCAAATTATCGGTTAATCAAAACAAAATTGTCGGACCCCAGGCCACTTCTGGTACGGTTAAACCAAACTTTCATGTGGTTATAAGGTCATCTGAGACACCACCAACTTTTTTATATGATAAATGGTAGTATTTTGCCGGGCCACTGAAAAAAGTTTGGATTAACCGATCGTTTGGTTTAACCGAGCTTGGTTTAATGGGGTTATACTGTATATACATAACAAAAAATAATCAAAGGGTCCACATACTTTGCATATTACATTCATAATGCTCCCACATTTTTGCCAAAGCCAAGTCAAAAGCCGTGTTTACACGGGCGAGTTAAAACGCTTCATATAAAACCAGTTGTCTAGATCGATTTACATTTGGCGTGTAAACGCGACGCTATGGCGTTTTAGGGCTGAATCGATTCATATGAAAGACTTTATGTATACCGGGTCACGAGGTGGTTTATATGAAGCGATTCAGCTGGTTCCCGGGCGGCGATAGTGTAAAATAGTGGTGCTCGCCGGCCACAGGCTCAGCTGTAACTAATCGCTGGTGCCCGGCAGTGTTAGGGACCAATTAGGCCGAAATCTAGTGAATGCGATCATATTTAACAGAATTACATACTCAAATAATGAAATTTCATTAAATTAACCCTAAATTCCAAGCGATATTAACGTAACAGCTACATCGGCGTCATTATTCTTATTGTCGAATCGATGAGTGTAAACTAAACAAATAGCAGTGCTCGCCGGCTACAGGCTCACCACTAAGGCTGCTGGTTCCCGGTCGCAGACACACTTTCAAACTCGCTCGTGTAAACGCACCACTACTTCACTTCATATAAATCGATTTGTCTTAAATCGTTTTACACTCGCCCATGTAAACACAGCTATAGTCGAAGCCAAAGCTGGGTTAAACCGATGATCGGTTAATCCAAACAAATTTCTAGGGTATCTTCAAGTTTGATTTAACGGGGTTACACTGTAGTGAGAAGGGCGCTTTGACCGGAAGCGGCAGCTCCGAGTTTATATACCCCGAATTGGGAGCACGTGGGTGGTCACGGCACTCAATCACACCACCCATGCGTCATATCAAGACGGGTACTGACTTGTGACAGTGCACATTCATGGTGACTTTATAATGCTGCCCCACTGGGAGACCAGGCCACCAGCACCATGACCTGATATCCCACTCAGTCACATTATCCTGACACTGAGCCAACCAGTCCTTGCCCTATCCTAATAATGCTGAGCGACTGGCTAGGAAGTGACAAGTATCAATTTTAAAGTCATTGGTTTCACTCAACCATGATTCGAACCCACAAACTCATGGGTTTGGATCCCCCGATCTTCCGAAACAGGAGACGGACGCTCTACTCATTCGGCCACCCCGTCTGGTCGTGGCCATCCGGTCTGGTGCCCAATGGGTCAGTGATCAGGCGCAAGTGCTGAAAGTGGTCGGCGACCGTTTTGGTCACAAGGAAGTTTTTAGTGCAGAACCTGCAACCTCCTTGTGACCAAAATGGTCGCCAGGAGGTCATCGACTGGTCACCGACCAATTGCCAGCCATTGTTTTCCCCGCCTTCCCTTTGGTTGCAAGGAGGTTGCTGGCTTTTGGTCGCAAAGTGCTCGCAAGCCATAGTGTGATGCCTCAGTTAGATATATATATATAGGTTCATATCTAGACAAGTGTTTCGCTTTTGAAAATTTGACGCTTTTATCAGACTGCGGCGCTCGGCATTATTAGGACAGGGCAAGGTCTGGTGTGCTCAGTGTCACAGGATAATGAGTGGGATACCAGGTCATGGTGCCGGCGGCCTGGTTTCCCAGTGGGACAGCACTATAAAGTCGCCATGAGTGCGCACTGTCACAAGTCGGTACCCGTCCTGATATGACTTTGAATGTTGCTAGGACGTAAAACAACAAACAAACAGCAACGGCGTCAACACTCTACTACGCGCCGGAACAGGCGAACAGAGGGGGGTAGGGGGAGGGGGTCAGACATGCTGGTCCTGCGTTCCACTCCAGCGTAAAGCGGAGTGACGCAAGTCCACAATGAAACTAGCGACGCCACTCAGTGCCGCCATCTGGTGTTTCGACGACGAACTATTCCACCGAGTTCTGGTATGCTTCAATCAACACCAGGTTGGACGGAGGGAGGGAGGGAGGGGGGAGCAAAGGAAGGAGGAGGGAGGGAGGGAGGGAGGGAGGGAGAGGGAGGGAGGGAGGGAGGGAGGGAGGAGTGAGGGAGCAAGGAGAGGGGGAGCAAGGAGGAATGGGGGAGGGTGAGGGTGAGGGGGGGAAGAAGGGGCAGGACGGGGGAGGGAGGGAGGGGAGGGAGGGAGGGGAGGGGAGGGAGGGAGGGAGGGAGGGAGGGAGGGGAGGGAGGGAGGGGAGGGGAGGGAGGGAGGGAGGGAGGGAGGAGGCATTGAATTTTCATAGGTTTTGACAAAAGTGGGTCACCATGTGGCATCATTCACTAACAAATCGCTACTAATTTAACAGAAATAATACACACATTCCAATGAATCATGCCGAAAGGAGGGCAGAGGGCTAACATTCGTTGGGGGAAAAAATAGAGAGGTAAATTTGTGACTCCAAGCAAAAGAAACAACAACTTAATATGCGTTAAAATGTATTTAACCAAAAGTATTTTTATATGGGTATTCGGATGGGTGATTTGTAGATAAAAGATTCACCCCGTACTTTCAGTACGGTGGTGAACGACAACGTAGTCTAAATACGGCGAAAATAGCGTTACTATGGAACAACAAGTAGAATGCCTGGCACCAGTGTCAAATGGTTACTTATATGAGCACATAGTTGGTTAAATGGGAGAGAATGCAAAAAGACAAGATGGCGGCCAGAGAATGCCGTCGATTTCACTTTTAAATTGCATTAAAGTATATGTTTTATTATATTTTCCAACTCAAAAGTAGCCCATGAAGATATATACAAAGAATAAATGTTGCTTCTTAGATTGTGAAATTAGGCTCTCATAAAGACTCAATTCATTAGCCCGATTTTTCAACAGTTTTTATATAAGGCTGGTCTTCACCCGTGTACTACAAGTATCGGGTGAATCTTTTATCTAGGTGATTTGGGGATACATTAACGTGGATCCACAACGAAAGGAGTTGCCGAGTGGTTGCAACAGCCCGGGGTCGGCAATGTGTATGTGCGCTCAACTGTTACTATATATATATAACATAATACTGCATATACACTATATATACTATAGTATATACAATAATATTACTATATATAGATCTATTACCATATAAATAGTAACAGTTGTGCACACGCTCTCTATATATAGAGATAATCTTATATATATAGATCTATTGCCATATAAATAGTAACAGTTGTGCACACACTCTCTATATATAGAGATAATCTTATATATATAGTCACAGTTGTGGATATATATAGAGATAATCTTATATATAGTAACATCATCATCATCATCATGCTGTCGGTCGCGATGCGACAAAGACTGCTTTCATTACTTGACTGCCGCTCTCCATTTGGCTCTCTGCTGTGAGAGTGATGTCCATGAGTCGGTCTTAATGTCTCTCAGCTTCAGGTTTCTCTTGATGGTATCCTTGAACCGGAGACGAGGGTGCCCTCTCTTTCTGTAACCAGAAGACAGTTGAGAGTCTGATGACATCCTCATGAGGTGTCCAGTCCACCGGAGATTCTTTTTGATCAGAAGATCTTCCATAGAGGGCAGCCCCATCCGTTCGAGTATTTCCTTATTCGTCACTTTGTCCTTCCAGGTTAGCCTCATGATTGAACGCAGATGTCGCATCATGAAGGCATGCAGCTTTTTCACCTGTCGTCTGTACACTGTCCAGGCCTCGGCTCCGTATAGTAGGGTGGATAGCACAATTGCACGGTAGATCTTGCCTTTGACCCGCATGGACACATGGTGGTTGTTCCAGAGTCTCTGGAGTAGTCGGCCGAAAGATGCGCTAGCCTTGGCCATCCTCCTCTGTATTTCAGCATCAATGCATCCATCACTTGATATAGTGCTTCCGAGGTAGGTGAATTCCGGAACAGAGTTCAACTTGTTTCCGTCAACCATGATATCCTCCTCTCGGGTTCTTGTAGAGTAACAATTGTGCATATATATACGTATATACGAGAGCAAGATTCTTTTTGATTTTATTTTGGCTGTTTATGCTATCCGTAGAATGTTAGTTCAGATGATCGAGCTTGTTTTCAATGCTGGGCAGTTATAGTTCTGTGTTTCTTAAAGTTATGTTTTGCGGTTAGTGACCTATGTTAGTGTTTTGGGGTTTCCACTTCCCCCCCTACTTAATTCTAGACTAGCCTACTCTATTTACATATTATATATAGGCTTGTACATAGTAGGTGGTTGGGTTATGGTTGTTTGAATTTGATTTGGTTATATTGTTGGTGTATGTTATCTGGCTTTAACATTTTTATTTTTTATTTCAGGGTTGACTGTCATGGGCTGTCCAGATAATCTTATATATGCTCGTTTGTTGTTGTTTTACGTCCTAGCAACATCTAAGGTCAATATCAGGATGGTCTTATATATATATCAACATTAAAAGTAAAG